>SJYA01000057.1:1019837-1130763 GCA_006410615.1 Neotragus moschatus | reverse complement strand
TAAAGCTCAACATTCAGAAAACTGAGACCATGGCATCTGGTCCCATCACTTCATGGGAAATGTATGGGGAAACAGTGGAAACAGTGTCAGACTTTAATTTGGGGGGCTCCAAAATCACTGAAGATGGTGACTGCAGCTATGAAATTAAAAGACGCTTACTCCTTGAAAGGAAAGTTATGACCAACCTAGATAGCATATTGAAAAGCAGAGACATTACTTTGCCAACAAAGGTCTGTCTAGTCAGGCTATGGTTTTTCCAGTAGTCATGTATTGATGTGAGAGTTGGACTGTGAAGAAGGCTGAGCGCCGAAGAATTGATGCTTTTGAACTGAGGTGTTGGAGAAGAGTCTTGAGAGTCCCTTGGACTGCAAGGAGATCCAACCAGTCCATTCTGAAGGAGATCAGCCCTAGGATTTCTTTGGAAGGAATGATGCTAAAGCTGAAACTCCAGTACTTTGGCCACCCCATGGGAAGAGTTGACTTATTGGAAAAGACTCTGATGCTGGAGGGATTGGGGGCAGGATGAGAAGGGGACGACAGAGGATGAGATGGCTGGATGGCATCACCAATCAATGGACATGAGTATACTCCAGTATTCTGGCCTGGAGAATTCCATAGTGTCACAAATGAGCAATATTCACACTCACATACTGAGATAGCAGTTCTTGTAAAGGCTCTACATGTTTACCAAATAACCTCATTTAGTGCTAATTCTAAACTGTTATAGAAATCACCTGACACAAACTTTATGGATAGAACAATAAAAGTAGAAATTAACATGGACTTAATCATAAGCGTATGATGAGAACTGCAAGGGATGGTTGTCAGTTCTTTAAAAGTGGCTTTAAGAAATATATTAAGTGATTTTGAAAGCTTCTCAGTCGTGTCCAGTTCTTTGCAACCCCATGGATTATACAGTCCATGGAATTCTTCAGACCAGAATACTGAAGTGGGTAGCATCTCCCTTCTCCAGGGGATCTTCCTAACCTGGGGATCGAACCCAGGTCTCCTCTATTGCAGGTGGATTCTCTACCAGCTGAGCCACAAAGGAAGCCCATATTAAGTGATTACCTTATGTAAATTATGAATAACAGATATTTTAGACATGCACTAAAATTTCCAGTGTTAGAATCAAATCAAAAAATTTTGTAATATCTTAAATAACTTGGACAAATGTGAAGCTGTGCTCTAAGAAAATCATGCTAGATGACTCAGGTGGCTTCAGTGACAAGAAGACTCTGACATCAAAGATAAATTATACTGGAGAACTTTGACTAAAACATCTTTGAACTATGAGAATTATACATAAAGTAACATTTATTAATGGACTTTATAAAATATACTAATATATATATATATGGATTATTACACTGATAAGTACCTACTACAAGAATATATCTAACCATGACAAGAATATCTTTAAGAGGTTGACGTTCAAAATACTGAAACATTTGAAAACTACTTTCTTTTGGAAAAATGTAGCTCGGTTTACAACTGGCTCACTTTATTACGATCAGGCATATTTCATCCTTTTCCTCCCCAGACATACTCCTTTCCTGAGTTTTAGGTTCGTTGACTAGGGACAGGATTAGGGTTAGATGTTAGGGCTAGGGGTTAAAGTGAGGGTGAAATTTAGATGCCTTTTCACACTCACTGCCACTACTCCCTTCTTGCCTCAGCTGTGGAGTTTCTTAGTTCTGACTGAATCTCCATAGTTTACCTTTCCAAATTTAATCTTTCTCAAGAATTCTTAATTACTTTTTAAAAAGATATATTACCCTTATTTTAGTTAATATTGAATTGCTCTCTTTTGTTGAACTCCAAATTCAATATTTATACCTAATTTTGTAATAAGTCTTCTGAGAAAGAAAGTTGTAAATGTTTACATGTCATGAATCAACTTTATACTCAGCTTATTAAATTATGAGTTGTTTGAAGTTTAATGTTTGTTCTCCTATAGATAATCATGCTGATAGCATGGGGGGAAAGTAGTTTAATAGATTAGGAGATAAAATAATTGTCCAATTTTTTTTTTTCTCTTAGTGTCACAGCAACATCAGAGCAGTGTCCAAAACTCTAATTATCTTGCACCACTGCATTTGACATTTTTTCAACCTTAAAATAGGTTAATAAAACTTTAAAATAGGCTTAATAAAATAGATTTATTAAACTATAAAACTGTCTAGCTGAAAGATCTAGTTCTCCTTACCACCGGAAAAAGAAATAATAAAAATGTTTCTCATTCTATTTTTCATACGTATTACAAGTATATTTTAAGAACATAAAAATTGAATATTGAATATATTTGCCATAATGCCTAATGCTGTAACTCAAAGTAATCTTCAGTGAATTACAAAATGTTT
The DNA here is from genome assembly GCA_006410615.1 of Neotragus moschatus. Classification (NCBI taxonomy): domain Eukaryota; kingdom Metazoa; phylum Chordata; class Mammalia; order Artiodactyla; family Bovidae; genus Neotragus; species Neotragus moschatus. The sequence goes on along the minus strand of SJYA01000057.1, from coordinate 1,128,400 downwards.
CAAATGTGGCAAGAAATCAAGAGGAAGAGTGTTTCAGAGAACTCTGCTCAATATTCTGTAGCAACTTAATTGGGTAAGGGATTTGAAAAATAACAGATATGTGTATATGTATGGGATTTCCCTGTAGCTCATGTGGTAAAGAACCTGCCTCCAGTGCAGGAGACATGGCCTGCAATGCATATGTATACCTGAATCACTTTGTTGTATATCTGAAGCTATACAACACTGTTATACTCCAACATAAAATAAACAGTTTAAGAACAAAACAAAACCCCCCAAAATTAGCATAGAATGGCGATACAAATAGCACTCCAAATAGAAAAAATGAAAGAAATAAAAAGAAAAAGAGGAAGAGTGTATGTTCAGTCTGTATGCTCTAACAATTTAGCTTTATTCCCAGGTTTACATGTGCAGGATTAAAGACAGAAGGACAAGTAGAAAATTTTAGAAAGGTTAGGGGATGACCTCACAAAATTAAGTAGCGGAGAAGATGGCACTCATGTTTCAGAAAATGCTAACCCAGGAGTCAAAAAGAACTCACTCAATATGAAAACACATCCTGAAATATATGGAGTTAGGAATAAATCACTAGACATTTTCAGCAAAATAAAAATGTACGATTAAGGTTGAACTTTGATATTAAAAGGAAGAGAACATAAAAAGTGTCATAAGATAGTTCAACAAATTTCTCAGAATATAGTTTTAAAAGTGCTTACAATCATATGTAATAGAGGATGACAAGAGTAGTGTGTAGAGAAAAAAAAAATCACCTTAAAGAAACAGGTTTGCACTTCACTCCTGATCATTAATAAATAGAAAACAGAACAGTTAGATATTAAAACAAATATCATAAATAGAACAAATAAGAAATATTAACAACAGCAGTAAAAAAAACTGATATCGAATGTATTTCAAATACTTCTAACTATACAAACAAAAATAATTCAAGTATAAGTAAATGTTTGCATTTGGAACTGAAAAAAAAAATGAAATGATGGAATCATGATACATTTACTTTATTTTAATCCCAACTAGTTTTCTGAACATCTGCATATAAAAGCATTCTGAGTTTAATGATAGTGGCTTTCTGGTGGCTTTGTGCCTTATTTCCAGTGCATCATACAGAATTACACAACATGTGTCTATTCTTTTACTTACTGCATGTACTTCCCTGCCAACATTTTTTTTAATGTCAGTTTCTACAAAGTGTTCTAAGATACAAATATATCTATCTTAAATTGTATCTATTTTAGAGCAGGTAATACTCTTTTTAGGTTGGCAATTTATAACAAAATTGATCTGCACTTCATTAAAGGGTTTAATAATAAGAAGATAAGTAGGAAAAATAAATAGGTTATACTAGGAAAGTGGAGATATCAGAAGAACAATTATCATGCAAATTATTTTCATAACAATGAAACTCATAGAAATTCTCTTTCTTCTATGCTTGTAATAAAGATAAAATGAGATAATAGCTGAAAGTGGTTAGGAAAGCATCTGCATGTAGTAAGTGTTCAATAAGAGTTAGCTATTACTGTTTTCATTGTTGATATTTTTAGCTTTATATTTGTAGCACATTTTATGCTTGGATTTATTTATGTGTGCTACTTGAATATCCTCATAAATCATTATTCTGAAGACATACAGTGAATACCTAGGGATTGCTAGGCACTCATTAGAGTCTAGTAGCATTTCTTGCAGTTTTTGAAGCTAAAGGAACATATAAATAGAGAAATCAATTGTGGTAAGTGTTATGAGAGAGGAGGGACAGGGGATCCTGAGAGTGCATAAAAGAAAGCCACCCAATTGAGAAGGGCTTGAGATGCTAAAAATTCTCCAAGCCAGGCTTCAGCAATATGTGAACCATGAACTTCCAGATGTTCAAGCTGGTNGATGAGATGGCTGGATGGCATCACTGACTCAGTGGATGTGAGTCTGAGTGAACTCTGGGAGTTGGTGATGGACAGGGAGGCCTGGCGTGCTGCTATGATTCATGGGGTCGCAAAGAGTCAGACACGACTTAGTGACTGAACTGAACCGAACTGAACTGAGGACAGCTGCTGAAAGGCTGAGTAAACCAGCCAGAGAAGGTTTTTCAGATCAAGTAAAACTGAACCATATCAAGTAAACTGAGCCATGGCCATATGCCTAACACAGTCTCTCTTTCTCCTAGTCTCCTCATCCCATTTGCATCTATAGCCCTGATGTTATTAGACTCAGATAAGTGAGTATTCAGCTGGAGTAGATACAGACAGAGTTCCTGCACAAACACAGATACCCATCAGAAACCTGGGTCGCAAAATAAATTGACTAGAAAGGAGAGACAAGGACAATTTAAGCTATTTGCCTGCTTCATTTTCTTTTGGCAGTGCTGTGTGCTTATTTTTTTTTAATGGCTGTCTAGACATAAATGAGATAAAGTTGATTAAAAGAATACAATGAACTTTTCTGTGCTTTTATTTTAAAACCTAACAATATTGAGACCTATTAAGGACAGTATGAGAAGAGAAAGGCTTTGAAGTGTAGCAGAGGAATGTTCCTGAAGAGTTTTATAGAGAAAAAAAAAATCTCTAAAGAGTTTCATAAAGAGTCTTCTTTTTCTACTAATGGAGAAAAAGAAAAAAAAAGTTCTCAACTTATAAAACAATTTCATACACATGAATTTTTAAAGACACATTGAAAGGACATTGGATATCATAGTAAAATTATTTTTAAAAATTACATTTCTTTGATTCACATTCTATTACAGCTAATGGAGGAAACCCATTTACATCAAAGTTTTTAATATATCAATTGCTATATCTGGTTATATTGGGTCCATACTAATGTCATCCTAGAGCACATAATCTACCAGAAAACTTTCCCACATACTATGTAACATATAAAAAGAAATAAACGTGACACTGATTATTCTATTTTGATGATCTCATTAACAGAGATTGAATGTTTGTGAATCTAACAATATCCAAAGTTTTCATAAACCTGAAGATATTATATTTCAAATGATGAAAGTCTTCACATTACATCTGGGGCTAGTGATTTATACTTTTTATTGCACTGCTGCTATCATAAATGTTTAACACCCTTCCCTCAGCTACAAAGCACTGGAACATCACGGAAGACTCATGTTTTGGAATTGATCATATGCCCCTCACCCTCTTATTCCCACTGATTGCTCCTCCATTTTATCCAGCACTCTATCAACCTCTCATTATTGAGTATAAGTGTTTATTCACCATTTCTTTTTAAATGGAGGGAGGACAACTTATTTATATTAACATACAAACATCTAAGAATTGTAGATAAAAAATTATTTGTCATGAAATACAAAGATCTGCATTTCTGTAATGTGTTAGGTATCTACTCATAGATAACCCTAAAATAAATTATTTAAAATCTTTTAGTCATGGATTTCTCATCTATAAAACTGTTATCTCACAAGGTTAAGTGAATTATAACTTTTAAAATATAAGTAAAAATTCTTGATAAACATTTAAGAATCAGATAAGTATAGGATTTTGCTTGAAATACTTCAGGTAGTTATTGTAATAAGGTGGCATAGACTTGAAATATTATTATTATATTTCTTTCATGCATCTTCTAATCCATTTAGGTTTCTTCTTCACCTTGATCCCCACTCCTAAACTAGGCAGTAGTTAGGCTGTTCAATGTAACAACACAGGGAAAATATATATGTTAAAAAATTAGAGGAAATGAAGTTATTCTGGTTCATTCAGATATTAAAGGCCTAGATCCTAAGAAGTTAAATTTGGACGTAAAAAAAAAATGGAGAGAAACATGATGGGGTTGAGGCTGGGAGGTAAGACACACCCACAAGCAGAAAAGTCTATTAATAGGAGAGAAATTAGGGCTTCCCTAGTGGCTCAGTGGTAAAGAATCTGCCTGCAGTGCAGAAGACCAGGGTTCGATCCTTTAGTCAGGAAGATCTCCTGGAGAAGGAAATGGCAACTCACTCCATTATTCTTGCCTGGAGAATTCCAAGGACAGAGCAGTCTGGAAGGCTACAATCCAGGGGATCACAAAGACTCAAACATGACTGAGCAGCTAACACACACACACACACACACACACACACACACAGGGAACACACTGGTTCCCTAGAACTAGGGAACCAGTTAGCCTCTGAGTTAGAGAAAGATAGAGAAGCCCAAGATGAATGTGAGGAATCCTTGAAAAGAAAATAGGGAAGACTCTCTAATTTTAATTCACAGAATTTCATCCAAAATTATTTACATAACTTTCCTATCATTATTATTAAAAATGATTCTGTATTTAAAAATCAGTCAATGTAAACTAACAATAAATAGATAGTTGAGCAGAATGTATAATTTGTCATTCTTTCAACTTCTTAATCTATGAATATGAAACCTTCTGATATCAGCTATAGATATTATATTAAATTTTTAAAAACCTAAGTACTTAGCACTCTAACAAATATTGTTATTTCCTTGAAATACTTAAAAAAAAAGAGGATATTTTAGAATTTAATTTGCTAGAAGCACATGTTGAGTAATCATTATTTACTTTCAGAAAGATGTTTCAAAAACGCTTGGAGAATTCCAGTAAATTATATCAGGTACACAAGGATACTATAGAAGCAAGAATGTAATATTATTTAGCTATCAGGTTAGACAAAATATTTTTACAAAAGTGATTCTATCTGATGTTAGCTAAGATTCATGGGAGTGGAAACATGCATTTGTGAATATGTGTTGGTAAAAAAGTGAATTTTCACAATCTCATATGAAAATAATTTGGAATAATGTAAAAACAGATTTTACAAATAGCTGTATAATTTAACCCAGCAGCCTAACTTCTTGGTACTCCTAGAAATAAAAAATTGAAATATTTAAAGCACCTTTATAGAAGCACTTTCTATAAAGGAGGAGAGAGGAAACAACATATATTTCCCTATGAGTTGGGAAATATTTTGGATTATTAATATTATGAGGTATTATATAATTGCATATTATTATGAATATTATGCATATATATCTTATATATACATATATATCTATGTATAATGTCTATAGCATATACATATATATCTATGAATAATGTCTATAGCATATATTGGCTATTCACTTCAGCTGTGAAAAATAGGATATCAACTATAAACTTTTCCATGTATATATTTGTACATTATTTCTTGTAATCGTTCCACCTCAGCAGATCAGAAAGTCATCCTCCCTGTGGCATAGATCAAAGCCTTGTAGACATCTTGACTCTTTAATTTCTCTAGTATTCTGCCTCCAAACTATGAGAACATTTTACTGGCTATCTTTTTAAGCCAACTACGATTTCTTCTCCACCTTCATGCTAACACTTGATAAAAGCCACCACCAATTCTTACCTGTAATATTACATTATTATCTCCACCCCAATATAGCAACCAGGCTTATCTTTTAAATACATAAGGCAGACCATGTCACTCTTCACTTCCAATGCTTTCCCATTAAAATTTAGTTTAAAAGTTGAGTCCATAAACCAACCATGAACTTGGTCCATAGTAGACCAAAATCCTTAGTGAACAGGTCCAGTGGGCAATCTGGTATCCTCTGCTCCCTCAGCATCTCACTTTCCTTCGCTGCCTCAGTCTGCCCTACCCACCCCAGTTTCCTTGCTCTTAAGTACATAACACATCCTGAACTGTTCTGCTCTGGTCTTTTCCTTGACACACGATCCTCTTCTCTCAATATCCTCACTGCCGGATCCCTCACTGTCTTCAGTTTGTTCAGATGTCATCTTCTCAATAAAGACTTCCCCTCACTACTTCATTTTAAAATAGCAATGCTTATCACAATATTGAAAAGCAACTGTGGTTCAATAAAAATTAATTCCAAAAAATAGCAATCCTCCCATCTCTAGGCACATCTAAACCTCATTGCTTCTGTTTTCTTTATAGTACTAATCACCTTCAAACACAATTACACTGTTTCCTTATTCTGCTGTGCTGTCGCTTGTCTACCTGCTGTCTCCATTAGAACATATGTTCTGTATCCTTACATCATATCCTTACAGAATAGAGATTTTTTTTTTCTCCTTTGTGATATACACCAGTGAAAACAAAACACCTGAAACAGAGCTTGGCCTACAGTTAACTTGGGGGTTATGCTTATCCATGTCAGACTGTGTAACCACATGGACTGTAGTCCATCAGACTCCTGTTTGTGAGATTCTCCAGGCAAGAATACTAGAGTGGGTAGCCATGTGCCTAATAATTATTTTAGAAGTTCATAAGTAAGTATGAAGTATAAGCTCTTTAAAACATTATCTTATTAATATTCTTTTAAAATTATGTCTTGTAAATTAAAGAAACCCTTCCCTTCTTAAACCTGCACCTAGACTGTTGTAATAAATGCATTTGAATCTCTCTTCAGGTGATTTTAATCTTTATGTTTAAACTGCTTTCACTCTCAAGCTGCCTTGTTGTGCTATTCAGTGTATGCATTCTTATGTCTGAGTTTGTGAGAATAGGCTTGTAGAATATTCCACCAAATACAAGAAAGATTGTGGATTCCTTTTATACCAGGATCAATAACCATCTGAATTGGACAGATTAAATTAGCTACAGGCTGGTTTGGAGGCTGGAGGATAGATGGACAGCTTCTGTGAGTCTCTTGTAGTTCTATACAAAGTGTTTATTAAAGTTTCAATGAGAAAAAAGGCACTAAAATGCAAAGGTAAATATTCTGCTTTAAAGTGATAGAGACAAACGGCTTCCTACCACACAAACCTTTTCAGAGATGGTATAGATCATCTGCATTACGTTTTGTGTTGCCTGTGAAAGCAATGTGTGGAGGAAAGCACTGCTTGAAATTCAGTTCCAATATCATGTTGGTTGAAAAGCTGTGCTTCTTAGTAAATCCAACCAAATACACTGACATTTTCAGAGTGCATCTGATACATTTCAATAATTAATTCTTAAGTCAAGAAAGAGTCAAGAAATCAGATGAAGAAGCACAGTAGGCTGAAAATTGCCAGTGGGAAGAAATACAAAATATCAGCCATAGATAGAACCTTTTCAAGCTGAAAAGAGGTCAGTGGGATACCACTGGGAACAGGGATAAAGCTTCAGGGGTTTTTATTATTATTATTTACATAAACCACCCGGAGAGTAATGTGAGTTGCTCAGGTCATAACTTTGCAGAAACTGGTAGACTCAGAAAAAGAAAAAAAAAAAAAAAATGCAATCACATAGCAAGTAGAACAAAATTAATGAGGTACATAAAAACAGACAGAGGAGAAAAATCTCATGCAGAAATATATTATCTTTTAAAGAAAACATTGTGGAATGATGGTGCTGCACAGAAAGTTTTAGAACTGCTCCAACAAGCCCCTATTACAAAGCTTTATCTGTGTTCTGTAGATGACCTTTATCTTTGGATTTGAGGGTGTCACAGGATTGCTGATTGAAACTCTAGAACTGTATTGGGACTTAAGTACTTTTTAATGTGGAAAAGATAAATTTCAGACCTGTTTTCCAAAAATAGTTTTCATGATGTCACAGATTATGTGTTTTAATCCTAAGTAATTAGTAGGATTAAAAGTAATTACTCTCTTGAATGGGCTTCCCAAGTGGTGCTAGTGATAAAGAAATTGCCTGCCAATGCAGGAGTCATAAGAGACACAGGTTCAATCCCTTGGTTAGGAAGATCCCCTAGAAAGTTGCATGGGAACCCAATCCAGTGTTCTTGCCTGGAGAACCCTAGGGACAGAGGAGCCTGGAGGGCTACAGTCTATGGTCGCAGAGTCAGACATGACTGAAGCAACTATGCAACGCACATACACTCGCTTGAATGTTATCAATAAAGTATCCATAAAAACTGCAGTAGAGTTATAATTTAAGTTAATGATATTTAATTTAAAAATACTAATTCAACTTATATTTTCATCTATTTTTTGAAGGTTCACAATGAGCTTTATAGCATGGAGAGACAGATACAATCAGATCATATTATTCAAGTGACCTATTGAGAATGTTCCTTTAACATTAATGGCTTTTAATACAAGGCTCCAAGAAAGTTAGTGTGTATAGAAAGATATGTATGCATAACATGTATAACTTGCTTTATCAGGTGAAATTCATTGGCTGGAAGTAAAATACCTATACAGGCAAGTGCCTATGATCTGATGTAGGAACCGGTAGATGACATTGTCGTAATGCTAGTAGATCAATAAACCAAGCCTTTAACAAGGAAAATAAAATAACAGTATACTCATTTTAAAATTCTTGAAATATCAGTGTGTGCTCTTGTATTCTGTAATCTAGTAATAGGAAATGAGACAGTATTAGATATTCCTAGACAAAGCCCTTTGTGTTCCTACCTGCTCAACCTGTGCTTAACACATAATAATCAACTTATTAGAAAAAATATGTATCTTATATCTCTCAAGAAGTTTTAAGGAAGTGATAATTTGTAGAAAGAAGTGTTTTGAGTTTAGAAATCCTCTACATGATTCCTTAAAATTCAAATGATTTATGAAATACTAGTTTCCAGTTGTCTTTATGAGCTACAGGATAACTTTTCAAGGAGAGTAAATTATATATACTTTAGCTTCAATTGTATTTCCTAAGTGAAAAAGTAAAACATATAACTCAAATAAGGGGAGTAACAAGTTGATTTTTAAATCTCAGTTTGAATAGCATAAGTGGTCCTGGCACAGGTAGGAGAATTTTCCATATTGAGATAATTTGTTATTTTGCAATCAAACAATAAGAGTCACTCTTATTTTTTTTTTCTCCAAGAGAAAATAAATTATCTGAGACAGGAATAGGTGACTTTGTACCAATGCACTTATCAATCATATGAAGAAATTTTAAAAATAGAAACAGGGTACGTTTTGGCTGAAATGATCTCCTTGTACTGGAAAAAAAAAAAAAAAAAGTCTAAACTTCCAAATGCTGAAGTCACATGCTTGAAGAATTTCAACTCTTTGCTCATGGCTCTATTAATTTATATATCAGGATTGAACAAAGCTCATAGCAACATTCAACTACATCGTACTAACAAACTTTCTGTAAATTTGTAGAAAGGGGAAGAAAAATTTTTTCCCTGGACAATTTACAGATGCTTATTTGGACTTTTCTGGAAAAGTTTTGAGAGAGTCATTTCCTAGGTAGGTTGAGAAGAAGTCCAAGGTCCCCAAGGACGAGGAGGAGGAGGAAAGAAGGGTCTAGAATTCTCAAGGAGGAAGAAAGGACAGATTTTTTTTTTCTACATTCCTTAGTCTTAGTAAGGATTGTATAACAATAATGTGTCCTGCTTGAGGATATGTTTCTCCTTCTTGAGAACGTTCTGACTAAGCCTGTTATCTTAAAGTGTATTTTATGGAAGTGGGTCTAGTAAGATCTTTACAACCTTGAGACAATCTTTTGATTTATTGTAAAAACCAATTTACAAAGTTTGTAATTCCCTTAATAAGGCTAGTGGGGCAGGGGGCGGTGCACTCTTCATCCCCCTTCAGATGTCTTTCAGAAGCTTTCTCTGTCCCTTTTTGTACTTTAATAAAACACGGCTACACAAAAGCTCTTGAGTGATCAAGCTTGGTCCTTTGTCCCAAAGTTAAACCTTCTTCTGAGATCACAAATCCTACACTGTTCCCCATAAGCTATCATCTTGGGGGCTCATCTGGGATCTTCAGGACAAGGTAAGAACACTCAAGAGCTCTAGCCTCTCTGCTTTCTTAGTATACACATTTTCTGCTTTACTTTACTAATTCTTCAGTGTGCTTGTGTGAAGGAATGACACACCCTGCTCGAAGCAAGCACTGAGCCCTGCTCTGCCGTTTCGAGGTGCCTCGTAATGACTGAAGGCAGCCTCAATAACAGGAGCTTTGTTGAGAGTTTATACCAGCTTGCCAATGCCAAGAGACACCCAACGTCCCTGTGAGGAGAGTGGCTAGAAATGGGTGAATGTATGGACTGAGCTTTCCTTTCCCAGTCAGATTTTCCTGGTCTCTGACCATTTCATAATTGCACGGGGAATTAGAACTACTAATCTAATCTGTTAAATCATAGACTTCCAAGGGACTTGTGATACATGCCTTGCTGTGTATTTTTACTTAGACCCCAAACTTGGTGGTCATGGGGAACCCAAGCTTGCTAAGAGCACATCTGGGAGCAAGGGGGAACTCTAGCTCCAGGGACATCTCTCAGGCTAGAAGTCACTCTCTTGGCTGCCTGCCTCAGGGGCCAGCGTCCTAAAAGTGAGTCCTTGTCATAGCTGTGCCTCCAAACTATATGTATGGAACTGCTGCTAGCAAACACAAGGTTTCTAGGTCAAGAATCCCAGACTGGAAGTACAGTGGGCTTGTTCCTTTGGTAACGCTAGCTCTTAGTGGACCAGAGGAGGCTCTCTGATGTCTTTTGTCTGAAGTCCTTAGATATTCTTTTTGTGGAATCTGTGGAAATGAACTGGAAGGATTGGCCCTAATAGCCTGAGGATAAAAATCACTCTTTCCTCGCTGGTCAACCCTCCACCACTCTTTCGCTATACTGGTGTGGTGACACTCAGAAAGGACACCTTGGTTGTTGCTCATCCCTTTATAACTCAGCGCTTCTATTGCAGTCAAGATTGTACTCAAGAATGTGCTCAGGCACAGGGAACACGGATGCTTCCCTTAGTAGTCCGAGCTTGGGAGGCATTCTGGAAGGCTACTCTGTTGCACTCCAGGTGGCATCAGAGGAAAAGCAAAACTTAGACTCAGGTCATGGAGTTATGGAATTAAATCAGTTTGGGATGCCATCAGGTCTATCCCTGGTGCATCTCCACTCCACCTAGGTGGTCGAACCAGGAGGGATGAGTAAGGTGCCTGCATCAGTAAGGGATAGACTAAGTTCAACCAGGGAAGGAAAGCTTCAGTGGAAAGTCTGTCTACACCCCATCTAGAGCAGGGAGGGACGACGCCAATGGAAAGAAGCCATGGCTGTGGATGCCAGTTTTTTTCTTTCTTATAGATGGGAGCTAGCAGTTCCAGAACAATTTCTTTAAAATGTATTTTTAAAAACTGGGACGTTTGATTCCCAGAGTTTAAAAAAGACACACCAGATCTTCTTCTGTGATACTGAATGGTCACAGTATCCTTTGGAAGATGGGAAACACTGGTCTGTTGAAAGATCTCAATTATAATACTGTTTTACTATTAGACCAGTTCTGTAGAAAACAAGGGAAATGGGTAGAAGTGACATATGAATTGTTCTTTCTCTCTCTGCAAGACATGCCAGACTTATGTCCTAAGGGTGAAGGTTTGGGTGTGAAACATTCAGCTGCCTCCTGTTCTCTTACTTTGCCCCTGTATCTGGGGCTCCCAACTGAACAGGTTGAGAATTAGGACACCCTTCCAGGAAGGGTTGTCTCAGTCTTGGTAGAAATTCAAGCAGTCCCAATTGCCGTTGAGATTATTTAAAGGATCCAAAAACTGCAGAAAAAACTTTACGGGACTAAGTTTATTTTATGAGCTTACTTGGAGAGATGTATTGTATATCTTGGGATGGATGCTGACTCCTGACTCAAGAGCTTGAATTTTAGGGAAGCTACTACTTTTGGAGATGAACGGTTTGAAGACAAGTGGAAAGAGGGAACACAAAATAGCCCTCCTCCCTACTGGGAGCCAAGAAGTTCCCATAACAGAGCCTGTTTGTCAGATGTATTCTTGAAGGACTCAAGTGAGCACACAGGAAAACTTCAGACTATTCTAAACTGATTGACATAGAACAGGGAGAGAAGGAAACTCCTGGTAAACTCCTAGATAGACTATGGGAGGCTCTCTGCAAGTTTAATGATGCTGATTCTGAAAGTGCAGAGGGAGGAATGATAGTAAAAGATAGATTTCTCACTTAGTCAGCTCCAGATATCTGCTGTAAATTATGAAAAAAAGGCATTTGGATAAAATCAGTCTTTAAAAAACTGTTGCAACTGGCTTAGATGGTATATTATGGAAGAGAATATGAGCAGGAAAATAGGAGGCAGAAAAGAACCAGGCAAAAGACTGAAACCCCAGAATGGCTGTTAGATCTACTCTGAAACAGCCTCAGGAAAAATGCCCAGAGGGACCCAGGTGAAAAGGGACGCACTTGTTATTACTGTGGGAAGGAGGGACATCTCAAGCGGGATGCCTCAGTCATCCATGTCCAGTCTGCAAGGACCTCACTGGAGAAGAGACTGTCCTCTGAGGCATAGGCCCCAGGGTATGAACTCTCAAGATAATTGGGACGAAAGGTGCCCGGGGGGCCCCACACAAGCCCCTGTCCTAATTACACTGAGGAACCCTGAGTATTAATAGCTGTAGTGGGAAGGGGGCAATCAGTAGACTTCTTTGGACACTAGGGCGTCTTTCTCTGTGCTCACTGAAGTCCCTGGTCTGCTTTCCTACCATTATGGGGCTGTCTGGATGACCCAAATACTATTATTTCACTCACCCTTTAAGCTGCAACTGGGACTATGTGCTATTTTCCTGTTTTTTCATGAGTTTCTAACCATGCCAGAATCTCTCTCATCCCTTCTGGGGAGTGATATACTGAGCAAGGTCCAGCCCTCTGTTTTCATAAATATGGAACCCACTCTTTTTAATTTAAATCCTAGAGTGTGGACTGATGGAAAAAACTGTGGGTGAAGCACAAAATACTGTTCCTGTCTTTAACAAGCTCAAAGATGTCACCTATTTTCACATCAAAAGCAGTATTCAATAAAGCCTGAGGTTAAGGAATGGGTGAAATCTTACTGTACTGATTTCTCGTGATGTAAGGGGGAGACCTTAAACTCTAGTTCATAGCAACAATGCTCCATCTTTAAAGCTACTGTAACTCAAGGAGTGTTGAAAGCTCTAGGAATAGAATATCACTTACCCTGTTCCTGGAGACCCCAATCTTCAGAAAAAGTTGAAAAGGCTAATGACATTATTAAAAGGCACCCATGTAAGCTAACTCAGGAAACACAAGACACTTGGTTTAAAGTTTGACCCATAGGTTTAATGAGGGCTTGAACTGCCCCTAAGAAGGGGCTGTTTCTATGACAGACCGTTTTCGTGTACAGATATTGTCAAGGATCCTGAAGCCTTAGAATTAGCTAACTATGTGACCCAGCTTTCAGCTTTTTAACAGACATTATGAGTACTCTGGGAGGTGACCCCTGACTCAGCCTCCAAAATCAGTCTAATTGCTGCGTCTGTGGAGTGCTCACCACCCTTATCAATTGAAGACTTCCCATGGTGGTTTTCTCTGCTTCAAGAAAAGGACTTTCTTCAACTCTGCAAAAACCTTCACCAACAACAATATTATATGACATCTCTCCTTGATCTGATGACATCTAACAATCCTAAAATGGACTGATGTAACTATGGACATAATGTGACTTTTAATTTTGATTATGTTTTAACTTGGCTTAATGACTATTTTGCCTTATATCTGTAACTATATAATGTGGTTTGTTTCTAACCATCTGAAAGCTTTTAGGTTACATATGGGTATTCAAGCTCCTACGAAGGCCACAGCCTCCTCCAACTATTACTTGAGGCCCCTGGATCAGAGACCCTCAATATGAGGATTAGGAGAATATATTGCCTCAACAAATTAGGGACAGTGCTCCATCACAGCAGGAAGTAGTTATGAAATGAAAATGATGCCCCTTTCCTTGGCAATGTAAATCTCCTAAAAGAAAAGTGTGGGATGAGAGAGTCAATTCCTAGGTAGGTTGATAAGAAGTCCAGGCTCCTCGAGGAGAGATGGTCCTGAATTCTCGAGGAGGAGGAAAGGACAAACTTTTTTTTCTACATTCCTTAATCTTAGTAAGGATTATACAACAAAAATGGATCCTGCTTTAGGACATGTTTCTCCTTGAGAACCTTCTGACTAATCCTGTTACCATAAATTGCATATTATGGGAGTGGGTCTAGTAAGATCTTTACAACCTTAAGATTGTCTTTTGATTTATTGTACTAACCAATTTAAAAAATATATAATTCCTTTGTGAAGACTAGCTAGGGGGGCAATCTCTCTCCTGGTTCTGTTATCTATGTCAGAAGCTCTCTCTGTCTCTTTTTAAACTTTAATAAAACACTGCCACACAAAAGCTCTTGAGTGATCACGTCTGGCCCCTGATCCCTGATCCCAAAGCTAAATCTTCTCCTTCAGAGATCACAAATCCAACACTGTTCACCATAAGCTATCAGTTTCTAGATCAAGTGCATATAGAGTTGAACTCTGAATGTAGAGAATATGATTTAAAAGTAAACATACATATCAATATTAGATATAAGGAATTAATCTGAGCTGGGAAACTACAGAACTACTTAAGAAAGCCAGAAGGCAGTAGGCTTCAAGTATTTAGTGGTAGGGTTGGATGGCATCACTGACCAAATGGACACGAGTTTGAGCAAGCTCCAGGAGTTGGTGATGGACAGGGAAGCCTGGCATGCTGCAGTCCATGGAGTCACAAATAGTCAGACACGACTGAGTGACTGAACTGAAAGGAAACTTGGGGCAAATGCCTTCTACAGGAGAAGAGCAACTAATGAAACGAAGACAGCTGACTTACAGAATTGAAATTTCTTTTGTTAAAGGTTTATTTTTTTTAATTGAAGTATAATTGATTTATAATGTGTTAGCTTCTGATGTACAGCAAAGTGATTCAGTCCTTTTCCATTACATAAGATACTGCATATAGTAGGGACTTGTCCATACATAGTGATGTGAATTGTTATGGTAATTTGGAAAAATTAGAAAACCTTGGTAAACAGCCAGACAATACAAGATAATTAGGGCCTCCTCTTCCTTATAGTTTCAGGGGAGAAGCAAAAATGAAGAAAGAGAATAAAAAGACAGTGAAATTGGTATGGTAAGAACCCAAGTGGAGCAAAATTAGTCTCTCAACAAATATAAAGAAAAGTCACTGTACACTGAAAAAATACTCACAGAAGCAAAAATTTGGAATTAGTATGAAAAAAAAAGTGAATTATTTGATGTCCACATTGTCAGAAAACATTTATTATATCTAATTTATGACTTAAGCAATGGCACCAAACTAGTCAGTTTGTTAGTACAGCTCTCACTGGGACAAAGCATGCAACCACAACAAATTGTTTATCTATTGGAAGAGTAAAACATTCCATAAATTAAAGTGAGTAGGAATACTTTATCTATAGGAAAACAGCAGAGCTGTTTCCAATGTAAAATCCAGTTAAGCTAAATCTATTTGAAAAAGTAAGAATTAAATGTCTTCATCTCATATCAGAGATCTCATCTGCCCTGTGCTCATGACTCTTAATACCTGAAATAAATTAATTGATAATTGTTTTGAATGCAGGCTTGGGTGTCACATTTTTTTAAAATTACCATTAATATATTCTTTTATGAGGTATCTGATTTTTTATTCATATTGAGGCAATTGTTTGATTTTACCTATTCTCAGTGCTTCCTCACCTGTAAATGTAAGTGCTTTGACATTTAAAATTAAAGTAGTTTTATTATCTTCAAGATAAGAACATTCTGTGACACTGTGTTCCCCACAATGAATACAACTTGCATTTTATATATATTTTCAATAATTTTATTGTCATCTTATTCATTTTCCAGCCATTTTATTATTTCCCCTTACTTTTCCTCTTTCTCTATTATATGTCCAAGTTAATTTTGGATCTGTCATATATATTTGTACAAAATACTGATGAAGTGAGTCAGTTATATAATTTTAAAAGTAAATGAATTATGTTTAATTTGTTTAACCGCAGTAGTGTAGTCATTTCTCTGCCAGTTTTAGAAGTGATAATGTGATTGATATCTTAAAACTTAGTGGCCATATTCCAACCTATTTCAAGATGATAGTTTCTTTTAAGGCCACACAGAAATTTTTGACAACAAAAACAACATGATTCTATTTTTTCAAAATTGCTTTTGTATGTAAATCAGTACTAGTCAAAGTTTAATAACAATATATGTAAACTGATAATGCAATCTTCCATTCAGTTATGTTATGTGGAAGTCAATAATAAACAAAATAGGGAAAAATTGTGATGTTTACCTTTTGGGGAGAAGTTTGTGCAAAAATCAGTGTCATCTTTTGAAACTAAATCCTACAGATATATTCATTTTTTAACATGTCTTAATATTTTAGATTCTACTTTATATATAAAATATGCTATCATTATTTTTAACTAGTAATTTACACACACACTCAACAGGTAGTTTGGAAATAGATAGAAGAATAATTAAATGTGATTGAATGAATGTGTCACTAAATACATTTCCAGTTGCTACATTTTAAAACAGAACAATTGCAGTTTATAAGGAATATAAATATAAATTATTTCAGTATATCTCTATTAGCTGTGAAAATTTTTTCTTTTTTCTTTTAAGAAATCTCCTAAAACTTTCTAGAACTTTTTAAAACTTGACTTCTCCCAATTTGCCTTTTTATTAAAAAAAAAACAAAAAACTAGTTGAGGTGAATTACGATGACTTAAATAGCTATACAAGAAATATTAAACATATTTTGTTTATTTGTTTAACATATTTTGTTTAAATATTCATTAAATATATTTTGCTCTAATAAATATGAAGTCAAATTATAATGCTGAAGTGATCTCTTAGTTATGATATATGTATTAAATAAGATTTGCATGTGAAAAACCTCAAAGTTTTTGTTAATACTTTCCAAAAGACTTTTAAGGAATTTTAAAATTTATCTCCCTTTAGCTGTGTAGCTATATTTCACCTAAATATAAATTTATCCTCTAGTTGTATAAGGAAGAAACTATTTCATGCATGAAGCATAACATTTTATTTGAAGATAAATTTCTAGTTTACAATGAGTCAAACATCAGATTACATAAAAATATCTGTATTTTTAGGGGAAGTTGTATTCAGATACACAGGTATTTGCCTATTGCACAGTATCCATTTGAATATGCTATCAGAAACTAGTTCACTTGCCATTGAGAATGTATTACTAGGGTTCTTATACTCTGGTTAGGCAGCCAAGCCATTTGACCATCTTTCTCAAGATGACTTTTGGCTAAGATGGAAGATAATTATGCACTATTTGGTAATTGTTCAAGTTAAACAGTATTTCTGCCTTGTAGCTAAAGAGAGTGTTTATTAAGTGAACCCAATGCCCATCAGATGATTATCCCATTTTGAAGAAAACAAATTACATGGAAAAAATTTGGAATCCTACTCTGATAGTACAAAAGTACAAAGTGAAGTCGCTCAGTTGTATCTGACTCTTTGTGACCGCATAGACTGTAGCCTACCAGGCTCCTCCATCCATGGAATTTTCCAGAAAAGAGTACTGGAGTGGGTTGCCATTTCCTTCTCCAGGGGATCTTCCCAACCCAGGGATTGAACCTGGGTCTCCCACACTGCAGGCAGACGGTTTACCGTCTGAGCTACCAGGGATAGCAGATGGTTTTTATTTACCCAGGGTGGAAAAGTACATAAATAGTGAGCTAAATTAGCTTATGCCACACATTTTATTACTACTTTGATGTTACTAAAATAACCTCACATTGCATTATAGTCAAGAATCTATGCATAAGTTGGTTTATTCTGGTTGTGTTAAACAATAATAATAACTAGAATATGCAATTAAGATGTGCAGGTTCTTATATGACTTTTAGCATGTTATTCTTCAAAAGTTCTTTTTTTAAAATAATGTTTCTCCTCCATGAATTATTTCTAACTGAAGCATTTCAATTATAAGAATGAAAAATGTAGATAAGAATTATTTTAAGGAAAGAAGATGTAATCTAAACAAAATGAAAAGACAACCCACAGAATGGGAATAAATATATGCAAATAAAGTGACCAAAAAGGGATTAATCTCCAAAACATACAAACAGCTCACACAGCTAAATATCAGGAAAAAAACAAAAAAGAAAACCTCCAATCAAAAAATGTATGGAAGATCTAAATAGGCATTTTCCAAAGAAATCATATACATGGGCAAAAGGTAAGTAAAAAAGTGCTCAGCATTAAAAATTATTATTATTAGTGCAATGTGAAGCAACACTACAATAAGGTATCATCTCACGCTGGTCAGATTGCCTGTCATGAAAAGGCATTCCTCCTACACTGTTGGTAGGAATGTAGTTTTCCCTGGTAGTTCAGATAGTAAAGCATCTGCCTGCAATGTGGGAGACCCAGGTTCAATTCCTGGGTTGGGAAAATCCCCTGGAGAAGGAAATGGCAACCCACTCCAGTACTCTTGCCGGGAAAATTCCATGGATGGAGGAACCTGGTAGGCTACAGTCTATGGTATCGCAGAGTCAGACACAACTGAACAACTTCATTTTGTATTTATGAAGAACGGTAGGGAAGTTCCTTAAAAAGCTAAAAATAGAGCTACCATATGATCCCATGGTATGTCACCATTGCTGTGACACCAAAGCCATCCCACTCCTGGGCATATAGCTGGGGAAAACAATAATTTGAAAAGATACATACACCACAATGTTCACCCGGAGCACTATTTATAACAGTCAGGGCATGGAAACAACCTAAAGTCCATTAACAGAGGAATAATAAGAGAGATGTAGCAGTTATATACAAAGATATGTTACTCAACCTTAATGAAGAACAAAATAATTCAGGAACATGGATAACCCTAGAGATTGTCATAGGCTTCCCTGGAGCTCAGTAGTAAAGAATCTGCCTGCCAATGCAGGAGATGCATGTTCAATCTCTGGGTCAGGGAAGATACTCAGGAGGAGGAAATTCTTGCCTGGAAATTCTCATGGACAGAGGAGCTTAGCTGGCAATAGTCCATGGGGTTGCAAAAGAGTCTGACATGACTTAGCAATTAAACAGCAACAAAGAACTTTCATACTGGATAAAGTATGTCAGACAAAGACATATTATCACTTATATGTGGAATCTTAAAAAATGGTACAAATGAACCTATTTACAAAACAAAAGTAGAGTCACAGATGTGGAAAACAATCTTGCAGTTACCAGAGGGGAAAGAGAGAAGATAAATCGGAAGATTGAGTTTTACATATATGTGTGCTCAGTCAGTCAGTCATGTCTGACTCTTTGTGGCTCCATGGACTATAGCCTGCCAAGCTCCTCTGTCTATGGAATTTTCCAGGCAAGAATACTGGAACAGATTGCCATTTCCTATTCCATGGGATCTTCCCACCCCAAGGATCGAACCTGTTTGTTGCATCTCTTGCAGTGGCAGGTGGATTCTTTACCACCAGTGCCACTTGGGAAGCCCTTTACATATACACACTATTATATATGTGTGTGTGCTAAGTCTCTTCAGTCATGTCCATCTCTTTGTCACCCTGTGAAGCATAGCCCGTCAGGCTCCTCTGTACACAGGATTCTCCAGGCAAGAATACTGGAGTGAGTTGCTGTACTCTCTTTCAGAGGATCTTCCCAACCCAGGGATCGAACCCAGGTCTCTTTTGTCTCTTGCATTTGCAGGTGGGTTTGCTTCCCTGGTGGCTCAGAGGTTAAAGCATCTGCCTCCAGTGTGGGAGACCTGGGTTCTATCCCTGGGTTGGGAAGATCCCCTGGAGAAGGAAATGGCAACCCACTCCAGTACTCTTGCCTAGGGAGTCCCATGGATGGAGGAGCCTGGTGGGCTACAGTACACAGGGTCGCAAAGAGTCGGACACAACTGAACGACTTCACTTTCACTTTCTTTACTACTAGCACCACCTGGGAAGCCCATACACACACTACTATATATAAAATAGGTAATTAATCAGGACCTATTGTATAGCATAGCTTCCCTGGAGGCTCAGTTGGTAAAGAATCTTCCTGCAATGCAGGAGACCCAGGTTCGATCTCTGGGTGGGGAAGGTCCTCTGGAGAAGGAAATGGTAATCCACTCCAATATTCTTGCCTGGAAAGTGGGCTACTGTTCATGGGATCGCAAAGAGTTGGCCATAACTTAGAGACTAAAGCACAATTTTATAGCACCATTGTAGGTCACATGGAACTCTACTCAATACTCTGTAATAACCTATATGAGAAAATAATATAAAAGAGTGGATATATGTATAGTTGATTCATTTTACTGTACAACAGAAATTAACATTTTAAATCAATCAGATTCTAACAAAAATTTAAAATACAAAAAAAATTTAAAAATTACCTTATATAATCAATAAAATTTACATCTGGATATTAATTGGTTGTTTTAAAGATACTTTCATATACTCTTTTGATCATTGTAACTCTATAACATAGGTTATACTGATATTTTTATCCCTATTTTATTGGTATGGGATAAGTAGAAGAGGAGATACTAGAACCCAGATATTCTGATAACCTCCAAAGCCTTTAACATTTCACTTTGCTCCTGATAAATATGTTACATTATGCTGTCAAGTGAAAGGATTTTTTTCCATTAAAATCCTATAATAATCACTCTATCTGATTTGAAAAATAAACTTGAATTTATTTTTAGTGTAATTTAGCTGTTAGGCTTATAGCACTTGTTCTGAAAATGCCCCAAAATGTCTAACTGTTATACATTGATCACTGTATTTCTCCTTATTACAGATTGTTTCTTTTTAGAAGTCAGTAAGAAGCCACAAACCTTGGGGTTTTAATTACAGACTTTCTAAACCACCATACAACAGCTCTAGAATAAGTAAAGACCAATTTTACTAACATAATAGAATGACAGGAGCCAACTGAATAGTGTCTCAGAAGATCTTGCCTTTTGGATGAGATGGGTTTAGATAGAATAAAAAGTATTACAATGATTTATTTATGATGAAAAAGAGGCTATAAACTTAAAGTAATGGTGTACAAAGTAATTGCTGTACAAAGTTATACCATGTTTTGGTGACAAATGAGTTAAGTTTATCCACATGTCCACAAGAAAACTCAAGGCTGTATTTGAATTTTAAGAAGAAAGGAGAGGGGGATAAAGAAGCTTCATTAAATCAAGTAAAAATAACATTCTTTTAAATTTGAAAATGGAATTTTCTTTCCATCCTGAACCATACTAGTTTGTTATGTGCAGCCTGAAGAAGGGCAATAATAAAATAGTAAATACTGAGAATACAGATTTCCTCTTCTTGGGCTCCAAAATCAGGAAACAATTGCTTCTTGGCAGGAAAGTGATGATAAACCTATACAGTATGCTGAAAAGCAGAGTAAGTACTTTGTTGACAAAGGTCCATGTAGTTAAGGCTATGATCTTCCCAGTGGTAACACACGGTTGTGAAAACTGGACCATAAGGAAAGGCAGAACACCAAAGAATTGATGCCTTTGAACTGTGGTGCTGAAGAAGAATCCTAAAAGTCACCTGGACAGCAAGATCAAGCCAATCAATCTTAAGGGAAATCAACCCTGAATACTCACTGGAAGGACTGATGCTGAAGTTGCAGTATTTTGGCCATCTGATGTGAACAGATGACTCATTGGAAAAGTCCCTGATGCCCGGAAAGATCAAGAACAGAAGGAGAAGAGGATATGAGGATGAGACAGCTGGATGGCATCACTGATGCAGTGAACATGAACTTGGGCAAATTCTAGGAGATGAGGCTTGGCATGCTGCCGTCCATAGGGTAGCAAAAAGTCAGACTGGGAGACTGAACAACAAAAACAAAATACCGAGAAACTCCACAAGGCAAATATAGTCAAAACCCTTGTACAATGAGAAGTAAAAACCAGAAACGAGGTCAAATAAAGCTTTAGTTTAAAAACAAGTAAAATTATCTGTATTTCGACCCACTGACTTATAATAAAATTTCATGAATATACTTTCCAACCCTGCTACCCTCTTCTGAGTAAAACATTTTAAATTAGTTACGCCTAAAGGTTTCCTAGAACATTATTCATCTTATTGAAAAACTAATTACCTTCTCACTTTCCCATGAAGAAATAAGTGAGGTTAACATGAGGTGAGTGAATGAGAAAACCAAAAGAAAGAATAATAAGAATGAAAAACAACTAAAAATGTACTGGGAGAATATTTTCTTCACCAATATACCCAAGAAGGTAAGTCTGATTCATTTTTTTTCCCCTGATAACAGCTCATCACTATTCCACTTTAGTGCCATTCCTATCCCCAGCCCTACCTGGGTGGATAGAACTTAGATAAATGCATTTAAACAAATGAATAGGATTAGGTGAATTGTTGTATTGATTAACCTGATATCTTTAGACGTTTTAAAAATTAAGAGCTTGAACTCAGTAGTCAGTATGTCAGATTTGGAATTGTTCCCCTGCCTCTTAATCATTAAACATATTTCTTAACCCTTTGTTTTATTTGCCTCACTTTTATAAATGAGGATAATAAAAGCACCTATCTCAAATAGTTTTAGGAGGACTAAATAAGAAAACACATAACAAATGTTTAAGGTAATGCCTGGCATATAGGAAACATATTTGCAGTTATAATTATTGTTGTTATCTAGAGAAAAATTGCATTAATAATTTATATCTTTAAAAACATTAGTGATTTATCATATATTGTGATGACTTCAACAATTTTCATAAAGTGAGATAAACTAGAAATGGATTAAGGAAACAATCTTAATGCTCAACATTGCTAATTATTAGAGAAATTCAAATCAAAACTACAATGAGGTACCATCTCATACCCGTCAGACTGTCCACCACTAAAATGTCCACAAATAACAAATGCTGGGAAGGATGCAGAGAAAAGGGAATCCACTTGCACTGGAAATGGAAATGGAAACTGGTGCATTGACTATGGAGAACAGTGTGGGGGTTCTTCAAAAAACTAAAAATAGAGTTGCCAAATGATGCTGCAATCCCACTCCTGGACATATACTTGGAGAAAACTCTAATTCCACAAGATACATGCACCCCAGTATTCATTGTAGCATTATTTACAATAGTTCAAGATATAGAAACAAAGTTGAATAATCCTCAGCCATAGTAAAAGAAATAATGCCATTTCCAGCAGCATGGATAGTCCTAGATATTATCATACTAACTGAAGTAGGTCAGAAAGAGAAAGGCAAATAGCATATGATATCACTTATATGTGAATCTAAAATGTGACACAAATGAACTTACCTATGAAATAGAAACAGACTCACAGACACAGAGAACAGACTTGTGGTTGCTAGCAGGGGAGATGGGGGAGGCATTGATTGGAACTTTGGGATTAGCAGATGCACACTATTATATATAGAATAAGTGAACAGCAGGATCCCACTGCATAGCACAGGGGACTATTCAATACCCTGTGTTAAAGCATAATGGAAAATAACATGAAAAATGATGCATATATTTACATGTATAACTGAGTCAATTTGCTGAAACAGTAGAAACTAGTATGTTTGTAAATCTACTATACTTCAATAAAATCGACTTCTTAAAAAAATGAAAACAATCTTAATTTTATAAAAGGTACCATCTCAGGGCTTTCAACCTGGGACCCTTGTGTATGTTATAGAAACATAACATGTTTTAAATTTCCTTACATATTTCTAACATGTCCGACATATTCCTTAGATTACCCTTAAGGATAAAAAAACATAAGCTTCAATAACTGTTTCTTGAGTAATTTTTGATGAAGATTTTGTAGCTGTTACACAAGAGTTTGAATAAATCCTTGCATTTTTTAAAATTAAAATCAAACATAGCTTCAAGAAAAACAAGCTTAGATGTTTTCCAAAAAAATTATATAGAACCTTATTCTTCAATTACTTCACTGATAGTAAAAGCAAGTAATTTCTACATTTGAAACATTATATAAGCTTCTCTGGGACACAGGTTTTGCAATTTTTCCTTCTTTTGATATTGAGTTGAAATTCTTTAATGATATCATTTATATACTTTGGATTTTAATTAAATATGAACAAAGAAAAATTCATATACTTACTGGATGCTTCACATTAAATTGTATGTTTACTTCATGTTAGAATAAATATAAACATCTGAATGACACCATAAAAATAAAATACAGTTCATATCCAAAGAAACATTTTAGTTGAGACTTGTCTTTATATGGTTTTTCATTTTCTACAGACATTATTTAAATAACAATGATGATAATAACAATAATGAGATAAAATTTATTGAGTATTTATTATATGCCATTCCATAGGTTAATATCTTTTTATACATAATCACATATAAATGTCACAACAACTGAATGTTGAGTGAATGTAATTAAATTATTCAGGTGTTGAAATTAGGTAAGTTGAAAAACCAGGATTTAATCTATGCAATTCAGATTGCAAAATGGAGCTTTTTAATATATAGTACAAACTGAAATATAGGTGTCTTATTTAAGATAAAATCTAACAATAATTCAAAGCAATGCCTCAGTTTTATAATCATATTTGTCTTTCAATGTACCGTTGAAAAATATGATGGGAAACCTGAGACACTAAATGTCATATTTTGGTTGAACAGCAGATTTTATATCCATAACTAAATAAATCATTTATTTAGTAATTGTATGGCTGTTATATAAAAACAGTAAATTGCAATATTGACCACATATATCGCAGTTTAGATTGCTGAGTATTCTGTATTATCTTTAAATGCTTATATAAAGTCTGAATGATTGTGCTAATTTTGATTTGAGCACTAAAGTATGATTATTTGATTGAAATAGCTAATGGCTAGTATCTTAGTGATGGCATAAAATGCTATTCCCCATTAAAGTCATTGTTTGAATCAAGACTAAAGCCCAGAAATTAGGTTGGACACTAAAAATATGTTTACTAGATTAAAACCATTTAGAAATTGTGTGTAATTCTGCAACAGTATTAGTCATTTTGTTACATTTAGTCTACACATTTGTAATAGAGTTAAATAAAATCATTTTACACTAAAGAATTAGAAATACTCTAAGTTATCTTTTTCTCTCTCTAAATGGTAAAGCCTTGATGATCTTATTGATATCTGAATGTAGGATAGATTATAATGGTGACATATGCATTCACTGTGGTTTGAAGGTAGGAGTGTTGAGAATTCAATCAAGAAATGTTGGGACTACTCCAGGTAAGTTTTGAGGAATGAGTATTTTGGAAAAGAAGTATCCTTGGAAATGCTTCTATTCCCATAATAAAATTAGGACAATGATTTTATTCTTAAAATTAGGATAATTTGATAACCAGTTGGTTATGGGTAACATTAAAATGAAGGAGCCAAAGATATTTCCAGTCTTTAAATTAAAGAATTAGTTAAATATTTGTTCATTGGATGAAAAATAAAATCATGAGGCTTCTGATGTACAGAAAAAAAATGAGTTTCAGCTTTTAATATTCAGTTAGAAATGTTCAACAGGGTGACAGGAACATCAGTAAGAGCTTAGTAGTAAGAGCAAGTCTTGAAAAGTGATAACTGAAATCAACTCAGAAAACTACAGGGAAAGAAAACAACTTTATTAATCAGTTGTCTTTTGATTATAAGCAAGAGAAACCTATCCAAATATCTTAATGAAAAGATAGATGTGTCAGAGACCCAAAGGGCAAGAGTAAAATAGAACCTTCTATTAGAACAGGGGACTTAAACACCATGAGGGCACTTTCTTATTCTCTTTTTACATTCCTGCATCATTCTTCTTTTATTTCTCAGAATTAACTCATCTTCTTATTTGGTCTACATAAACAATTCATGGCTATAAAGTATAACAAAATTTATTTCCCATCTCTCTTACTCTTGCTCCTTTTGGCTTTCCCTCTCCCCTTTCTTTCTTCTCTGTTGTAAGTTTCTAGAGGAAGAATCCGAATCATTTGTCTTTCTTTTAACACAGTCAACAACAGTGAGAGAGATTAGCTGTGGGTGCATAATCATACAGAAAATGGTTGCTTTTTAAATGTTGTAGAAAGTAAATATCACCTTCAAAAAAAGGATATGGAGACTTGCAACACTGCAAGAAGTGATTTCTTCAGGGATCAAAGATAAAACCTGAATGGAACCTATATTCCAGAACAAGATACAAAAGAAGAAGGAAAAAGAAAAAAAAAAAAGAAAAAAGAAAGAAAAGAAGCAAAGAGTAGTTAAAAAGAAAATTAAGTCTCTAACAGAGACACTGAAACCAAAGGACATGAAAAATAAAAACAAACATTATATTCAGCAGAAGAACAATGATTACTTTGGGGACTGAGGAACCACCATTGGATTTGACCACTAAAGAGTAATTAGTGAATTTCAGAATGACATTTTCTGAAAAATAAGGAATGAGTTGCTATGTGTTTTGATGAAATTCTAATAGTATACTATCTGAATGCTATACTATTGTTTTCAGACACTGGTATAATATTTAATGCCCTCCCCCCAAAAAATAAGGAGGTGAGGAAAGTTAGGGAAATTTTGTATGCCATGACTAGTAACAGCTAATTCACTCCTAGTGAATTCTTTTAATCTAAGCACTCACAAATTGTTGGTTAAAAGGTTTAATAATTCTATTGGGAAGTTAATGTAAAATTTACCAGTCTATGTTTTCTCAAATATAATCCATTATCCTTAAAAAATACTAGAGTTCATGTCTCTGTCCAATATTGCAGAAGTTCACCACATTTGCATGATTCCATAGGAGTGAATGAATGAAATGTAAATCTCTACAAAACTTCCTCAGGTTCCCTAGAATGTATTCTGTGTAGACCAGGAGAAATTTAGTATTTTTAAGTAACCTACTCTTGTATTATCCTGGGTTTTTATTCCTATTATCCACTTTTTTTTTTTTTTTTTTTTTTTGAAAACCATTTGCTTTGACATAGAACTTGGACAGTAAAAACATTGGGTAGTTTTCTTTGTCATCTACTTAACACACATCTGTGCAATCATTAGAAATAAAACTTCAATTTTCTTCTCAAGACATAGTTCATTTTAGAGTTATGCTTTGTCTCTGTAATATCTTGTAGATGCAGAAATGCAAACACAATGTAAACTATGTCTTAGACCCCCTTGCAATTTAGTACAGAAATGGAAAAAAAAAAAAAGTGAGAGAGAAATTCAGATAAAGTGGATAAGTGTGGGACAAGGCAATGACAATGTGGATGTCCTAAATGGGGGCACAATGGGCTTCCTTAGTGGCTCAGATGGGAAAGAATCTGCCTACAATGCAGGAGACCATGTTTCTATTCCTGTATTTAGAATATCCCCTGGAGAAGGGAATGGCAACCCATTCCAGTATTCTTACTGGAAAATTCCATGAACAGAGAAGCCTGGCCAGCTACAGTCCATAGGGTCACAAAGAGTTGGACACGATTGAGCAACTAACACTTAAATATGTTTATAATGCAAACTCCTAGTCAGTCTGAGTCCTATTGTGACTTAGCAGACACTTACAATGTATGGCTGTAATTTTTCAGTGGTGAATTGGTTTCCCGTATTATTGTAATTATTCACCAGCATTTTTAAGAATTATAAAGTGAATACAGATATTATTATGAGAAGCTATAATTCATGATCACTCCATCATCAAATTTAATTTCCTCCACTCACGTAAAAACAGGTCTTATTCTTTTAAAAGATGTCCTCACTATATGAAATAAATGATACTCATTCCTGCCTCTGTACCTTTACTTATGCTTTCAAATTCCTGTTTTCCTGTTCTATATGCTAATTTATATATATATATATATATATTCTACCCTTCCTTCAAGAATCAGTTTAAGCTCCACTTCTCACATAAAGCATTCTCCGAGAACAAGGACTCCAACCTCAATATGTACATCTTGCTAACTCCCTTTTTACTCAAATTCTATATTACACAATTAATGTACTATATTTTACATCATTCTTAACTCTTCATTTCTAAAATGTAGATCTTAATCTCTTATTAGGTAATATATTTCATAAATATATATTCATTATCAAATAATGTAAAGTTTTGTGAATGCATTTCTTTTGTCCATAGAAAAGAATTTTGTCCATATAAAGAATTTTGTCCATATAAAGAATTGGCTAATTTCAGTACATTTATTGAAAAAGAGACTAGGATAAGTGTGGAGGATTAAAATAGTGGGTTAAAAAAATTGCCATCTCATCTGTTATATTTTTAGTGTTCTATAAGATAAATACATTCCTAAGAAAATAGTATTTGCACATTAACTAAGCTATCAGGGAAGCCCTAGCCTTATAAATAGGGATCAGTTAACACTCCAAAGATAAATCTATACACAGTACTAAAACTAACTGTAAAATTAGAACCTGAGAGAGAGGAAGGGATAATACAGATGGGTGGCCCTGTGGTAGATCTGAATACGGGAGGGGCTGTCCTAAGATGGCAGAGGAATAGGATGCGGAGACCACTTTCTCCCTGACAAATTCACTGAAAGGACATTTGAATGTTGAGTAAATTCCACAACAAATTGTAAATGCTGGCAAAGAACATCAGGCACCCAAAAAGGCAGCCCTTTGTCTTTGAAAGGAGGCAGGACAAAATGTAAAAGATAAAAAGAGAGACAAAAGAGTTAGGGATGGACACCTGTCCTGGGAAGGGAGTCTTTAAAGAGAAGTTTCCAAGCACCAGGAAACCCTCTCACTGGCGGGTTTGTGGAGAGTTTTGGAATCTCAGAGGGCAACATAACTGGGAGGGAAAAATATATAGATAAATAAATAAAACCCCCAGATTACATGCCTAATAGCAACTCCCAGCAGAGAAGTAGCCCAGACGCTTGCATAGGCCACCAGTAAGCAAGGGCTGAACAGGGAGGAGCAGGCCTCATTGCTTATGGTAAGGACCAGGCCTGAATGCTCTGGGGACAATCTGAGGGAGCTAACATGAGATAGCAACCCAAACTGTGGGATAGCCAGAGAAAGAGAGAAAAGAGAGAGAGAGAGAACTATCCTGCAAAAAAGCCCTAACCTAAGGCACTGCTGGCCCGCACACAGAACAAAGGATTGAGAAATACCAGAGGAGAGCTAGCCGGCTGTGAGTTGGCTCATCCTCCACCAGAGGCAGGGAAGCAGGAAGGCTGCACCAGAGCCAGAAAGCGGCAAACTCGGCCCCAGAGATGGCACTCCCTACCAAACTGCAGGCAGGCTTCTGGTTGCCAACCAACACTTCCTGGGATTCTGGATGGTTGACATCCGCCAGGAGAGTCACAGCCAGAGATCAGCTCTCCAGAAGAGACACTGGGCACACTGAAGAAGATGCAACCTCTGCCACCCAGGAAACCAAGCAGCTGGGACCAGGGAGGTGATAAGACACACCTGCCACCTTGAGAGAGTGTGCTCGCCAAGCACCTGGTCGCCTGAGCTGCTCGGACCTGGGAAGGATACAAAACACAGGCCCAACCGAGTCTGCGCCTTTGGGGAGTACCCAAGAACCTGAACCTGAAATGCTTAGACTTGGGAAATGCATGCAATCCAAGGCCCATTTTAGACAGTTCACATGCAGAGCAACCTGAAGCCTGAGCAGTGTAGACTGGGAAAGCACACACATCATGAGCGGAGTTAAACCCAGTGTTGCTGAGACACTGCAAGCTCTCCCCTCACATGCCAGTGACATTTGTTTGCAGTGTTCCTCCCTCCCACAGCATGACTAAACAAGTGAACCTAAATAAGTGATCACCTTCACCCCCTTGTGTCAGGGCAGAAATTAGACATGAAGAGACCTGCAAACAAAAGAAGCCAAAGTAAACAGAGGGAAACACTTTGGAAGTGACAGGTGCAACAGATTAAAACCCTGTAGTTAGCACCGACTACACTGGAAGGGGCCTGTAGATCTTGAAAAGTATAAGCTGGAAGAAGGAACTATCTGAAACTGAACTGACCCCACACTGCCCACAGTAGCTCCAGAGTAATTCCTAGATATATTTTTACTATTATCATTTAAATTTTTTAATTTTTAAGTCCTCTATTACTCTTTTTTCATTTTTATAACCTATTACATTGCAAAAAAAGGACCTATTTTTAAAGCAAAGTTCATATGTATTTTTTATAACTTTTGTGGTTTTTTTAAAAAAAAATATTGTATTTTTGAGTCTAACCTCTATTCTAGATTTTTAATCTTTAGTTTTTGGTATTTGTTATCGATTTTGTACCTTTAAGAATCCAATCTTCAGTACCCATTTTTATTTATGAGTGTGATTACTGGCTTGATTACTATCTCCCCCTTTTGACTCTCCTTTTTCTCCCCCAGGTCACCTCTATCTCCTCCCTCCCTCTTCTCTACCCAATTCTGTGAATTTCTGTGTGTGTCTGGGCTGTGGAGAACACTTAGGGAACTGATTACTGTCTAGATCTGTCTCTCTCCTTTTGATCCCCTTTTCTCCCCCTGGTCACCTCTATCTCCCTCCTCCATCTTCTCTTCTCCATGTAACTCTGTACCTCTCCAGGTGTCCCTCACTGTGGAGAATCTGTTTACCATTAATCTAGATGTTTTATCATCAGTGCTGTATGGATGGAGAAGTCTCAAGGCTATTGTAAGAATAAGACTGAAAACCAGAGGCAGGAGGCTTAAGCCCTAAACTCAGAACACGAGAGAACTCCTGACTCCAGGGAACATTAATCAAAAAGAAATCATCCAAAAGCCTCCATACCTACACTGAAACCAAGTACCGCCTAAGGGCCATCAAAGTTCCAGAATAAGACATACTACACAAGTTCTCCAGCAATGCAGGAACATAGCCCTGAGCTTCAAAATACAGGCTGCGCAAAGTCACACCAAAACCATAGACATCTCAAAACTCACTACTGGACACTTCATTGCACTTTAGAGAGAAGAAATCTAGCTCCACCCACCAGAACACCAACACAGGCTTCCCTAACCAGGAAACTTTGACAGGCCACTCATCCAACCCCACACACAAGGAAGAACCTTCGCAATAAAGAAGAACCACAAACTGCCAGAATACAGAAAGGCCACCCCAAACATAGCAATCTAAACAAGATGAAAAGGCAGAGAAATACTCAGCAGGTAAAGAAACATGATAAATGCTCACCAAACCAAAGAGGAGAAGATAGGGACTCTACCTGAAAAATAATTCAGAATAATGATAGTAAGAATGATCCAAAATTTTGAAGAAAAAAAAAATGGAGTTACAGATAAATTGCCTGGAGACAAGGATTGAGAGGATGTAAGAAATTTTTAACAAGGACTTAAAAGAAATAAAAAAGAGTTAATCAATAATAAACAATGAAATTAATGATATCAAAAGCACTCTGGAGGGAACCAGCAGTAGAATAACGTTGGCAGAAGATAGGATAAGTGAGACAGAAGATAGAATGATAGAAATAAATGAAGCAGAGAGGAAAAAAAGAAAAAGAATTAAAAGAAATGAGGACAACTTCAGGGACCTTGGGGACAATGTTAAACACTCCAACATTCAGATCATAGGCATCCAAGAAGAAGACAAAAAGAAAGGCCATGAGAAAATACTTGAGGAGACAATAATTGAAAACTTCCCCAAAATGTGGAAGGAAACAGTCACAAAAGTCCAAGAAACAAAGAGAGTCCCAAACAGGATAAACCCAAGATGAAACACCCCAAGACACATATTATTCAAATTAACAAAGATCAAACACAAAGAACCAATATTAAAAGCAGCAAGGGAAAAACAACAAATAACACACAAGGGGATTCCCATAAGGATAACAGCTGATCTTTCAATAGAAACTCTTCAGGCCAGAGGGAATGGCAGGACATCCTTAAAGTGATGAAAGAGAAAAACCCACCACCCAGATTACTGTACTCAGCAATGATCTCATTCTGATATGAAGGAGAAATCAAAAGCTTTACACACAAGCAAAAGCTGAGAGAATTCAGCACTAACAAACAGCTCTTCAACTAATGCCAAAGGATCTTCTCTAGACAGGAAACACAGAAAGGATGTATAAACTCGAACCCAAAACAACAAAGTAAATGGTAACAGGATCATACTTATCAATAATTACCTTAAATTTAAATGGTATGAATGCCCCAACCAAAAGACAAAGACTGGCTGAATGGATACAAGAACAAGACCCCTATATATTCTATCTACAAGAGACCCACCTCAAAACAAGGGACACATACAGACTAAAAGTGAAGGGCTGGAAAAAGATTCTTCATGTAAAGGAAGATCAAAAGAAAGCAGGAGTAGCAATACTTATATCAGATAAAATGGACTTTAAAATAAAGGCTGTAAAAAGAGACAAAGAAGGACATTACATAATGATCAAAGGGTCAATCCAAAAAGATATAACAATTATAAATATATATGCACTCAACATAGCAGCACCACAATATGTAAGGCAAATGTTAACAAGTATGAAAGAGGAAATTAACAATAACACAATACCAGTGGGAGACTTTAATATGCCACTCACACCTATGGATAGATCAACTAAACAGAAAATTAACAAGAAAACACAAACTTTAAATGACACAATGGACCGGTTAGACATAATTGATAGCTATAGGACATTTCATCCCAAAACAATGAATTTCACCTTTTTCTCACGTGCACACAGAACGTTCTCCAAGATAGATCACATCCTGGGCCATAAATCTAGCCTTGGTAAATTCAAAAAAATTGAAATCATTCCAAGCATTTTTTCTGACCACAGTGCAGTAAAATTAGATGTCAATTACAGGGAGAAAAAAAAAAAACTATTAAAAATTCCAACATATGGAGGCTAAACAACATGCTTCTGAATCACCAGCAAATCACAGAAGAAATAAAAAAAAGAAATCAAAATATGCATAGAAACGAGTGAAAATGAAAACACAACAACCCATAACCTATGGGAAACTATAAAAGCATTGCTAAGGAAAGGTTCATACTAATACAGGTTTACTTCAGGAAACAAGAAAAAAGTCAAATAAATAACTTAACTCTACATCTAAAGCAACTAGAAAAGAAAGAATTGGAGAACCCCAGAGTTAGTAAAAGAAAAGAAATCTTAAAAATTAGAACAGAAATAAATGCAAAAGAAACAAGAGAGACCATAACAAAAATCAACAAAGCTAAAAGCTGGTTCTTTGAGGAGATAAATAAAATTGACAAAGCATTAGTCAGACTCATCAACAAACAAAGAGAGAAAAATCAAATCAACAAAATTTGAAATGAAAATGCAGAAATCACAATAGACAACACAGACATACAAAGGATCATAAGCAACTACTATCAGCAAAATATATTCCAATAAAATGGACAATTTGGAAAAAATGGACAAATTATTAGAAAAGTATAACTTTCCAAAACTGAACCAGGAAGAGATAGAAAATCTTAACAGACCCATCACAAGCACAGAAATCAAAACTGTAATCAGAAATCTTCTAGCAAACAAAAGCCCAGGACCAGACGGCTTCACAGCTGAAAACTACCAAAAATTTAGAGAAGAGCTAACACCTATCCTACTCAAACTCTTCCAGAAAATTTCAGAGGAAGGTAAACTTCCAAACTCATTCTATGAGGCCACCATCACACTAATACCCAAATAAGACAAAGATGCCACAAAAACAGAAAACTACAGGCCAATATCACTGATGAACATAGATGCAAAAGTCATTAACAAAATTCTAGCAAACAGAATCCAAAAACATATTAAAAAGATCATACATCATGACCAAGTGGGATTTATCCCAGGGATGCAAAGATTGTTTAATATCTGCAAATCAATCAATGTAATACACTACATTAACAAATTGAAAAATAAAACCATATGATTATCTCAATAGATGCAGAGAAAGCTGTTGACAAAATTCAGCATCCATTTATGATAACACACACACACACACACACACACACACACACACACACACCAGAAAGCAGGAATAGAAGTAACATACCTCAACATAATAAAAGCTATATATGACAAACTCACAGCAAACAATATTCTCAATGGTGAAAAACTGAAAGTATTTCCCCTAAAGTCAGGAATAAGACAAGGGTGCCCACTCTCACCACTACTATTCAACATAGTTTTGGAAGTTTTGGCCACAGCAATCAGAGCAGAAAAAGAAGTAAAAGGAAATCAAATTGGAAAAGAAGAACTAAAATTCTAACTGTTTGCAGATGACATGATCCTCTACATAGAAAACCCTAAAGACTCCACCAGAAAATTACTAGACCTAATCAATGAATATAGTAAAGTTGCAGGATATAAAATTAAACACACAGAAATCCCTTGCATACCCATATAATAACAATGAGAAAACAGAAAGAGAAATTAAGGAAACAATCCCATTCATCATTGCAACAAAAAGAATAAAATACTTAGAAATAAATCTACCTAAAGAAACAAAAATACCTATATATATAAAACTATAGAACACTGATGAAAGAAATCAAAGAGGACACAAATAGAGAAATATACCATGTTGACAGATTAGAAGAATCAATATAGTGAAAATGATTATACCCAAAACAATCTATAGATTCAATGCAATTCCAATTAAGCTACCAAGGGTATTTTTCACAGAACTAGAACAAATAATTTCACAATTTTTTGTATGGAAGTACAAAAAACCGTGAATAGCCAAAGCAATCTTGAGAAAGAAGAATGGAATGGGAGGAACCAACCTGCCTGACTTCAGGCTATACTACAAAGCTACAGTCTACAATCATCAAGACAGTATGGTACTGGCACAAAGACAGAAATATAGATCAATGGAAAAAAATAGAAAGCNCCACTGCTGGGCATACACACCGAGGAAACCAGAACTGAAAGAGACACGTGTACCCCAATGTTCATTGCAGCACTGTTATTAATAGCCAGGACATGGAAGGACCTAGATGTCCATCAGCAGATGAATGGATAAGAAAGCAATGGTACATATACACAATGGAGTATTACTCAGCTATTAAAAAGAACACATTTGAACCATTTCTAATGAGGTGGATGAAACTGGAGCCTATCATATAGAGTGAAGTAAGCCAGAAAGAAAAACACCAATACAGTATACTAACGTATATATATAGAATTTAGAAAGACAGTAATGATAACCCTATATGTGAGATAGCAAAAGAGACACAGATGTATAGAACAGTCTTTTGGACTCTGTGGGAGAAGGTGAGAGTGGGATGATCTGAGAGAATACATTGAAACATATATATTATCATATGTGAAACAGATCGTCAGTCCAGGTTTGACGCATGAGACAGGGTATTCAGGGCTGGTGCACTGCAATGACCCAGAGGGGTGGGATGGGAGGGAGGTGGGAGAGGCGTTCTGGATGGGGAACACATGTACACTCATGGCTGATTCATGTCAATGTATGGCAAAAACCATTACAATATTGTAAAGTAATTAGTCTCCAACTAAAATTTAAAAAAAAATTCTGAATACAACAAGCTAAAAAGAGACAAAATCCTCTGGTCATTCTTCCTGAGAACACAGCAGAAAATATTAGGCAAGGCAATATGGAATGATGAAGAGTCAGAAATTCCCCACAAAGAATAGACAGAAGAAGCTTGCATTGTTTAAATGCTTGTAGCATCAGGAAATTTATGAGTTGTTTTACATATTTTACTTAATCCTAGCAACAACTTTTTGAATTATTTGTTTTCACATTCAGTGGATGAGAAAACTTAAAGTAACAAATGTATGACTAATAAAGTTATCACAGTGTTGCTAAATACAAATAAATGAAAGAGGAAAAATATTATATATTAGAAATATAGGAAGGAGAAAACATTTTTTAAATGTATAGATTGTTCTAGAGAACATAAAATTGAAACACACAAGCTATAAACTTATGACATAGTATTATATATATATATATATACACACACACACATTTGATATTTAAAACTCATAAAGACTTTGATACATCAAGCCAAAATTATTTTTCTCTCAGGGAGACATTCTGGTATTAGGCAAGCACATCCTCTCTCATGAAAATGTATTTTCAGGATTCTAGCAAATGAAAACTTTGTATAACTAGGAAATAGAAGAAAAGCCATAAATAGAAAATTGGAGTTTATAATATTCAATAATTTAAGGATAAAATTTTCTTTTCACATAATTCTATAAAGGCATGTTCAATTCTGAGACTTTCCATTAGCTTTACTTTAGGCTGTATTTTTCCAATTCACAATTTTATCAAGGAAACTAAAGTCAACAGGCAAAATGTTGGGCATAAAAGCACCTTATTCCACTAGGAATAAAGTGGAAACTAAAACAAGAAAATAAGTACACAATCATGCAAACACAGGCACACATCAGAAACTAAATAATTAAAATAATATATATTTGTAGAAATTTACAAATATCTACACACAGAACTGGTATTGCCATAAACAGAATTGGCTCTATTATTTAAGAGGATACAGAAGACTGAGCAGAAAATAAACATGGTGAATCATGCAGAATGGAAAGTTGCTCAGTAGCTCACCTTTAACTTTATTCTTTGAAGCAGCCGCTGGTACCAAGGAAAGATTGCACAAGAAGAGAACAAGCATATTAGTATATTAGATAGTGTCTAACAAGAAAAAGAGATTCGTTATCACTACTACTTAAAGTCTTAAATGATACATTTATGATTACATGATGAACACACTTCAGATGACTAGGACTTATAATGAAGAAAATGACAGTTGGTGATATTTTGTTAATATATGATTAAAGTCTTTGGAAAAGAAAGAGTAAACTAGATAGGAGCCACAGATTGTAAGTAGCTATGCTGCAAGACGCAGAATTCTTTTTAAGAACTGTGTATCTTTCTTTCTCTGTCCTTTTAAACTAAAATTTAGTTAATAATTCAATTAAAATACCAGTATAGTTTAGATATATCTCATGTTATTTAACAATTAAAATGCAATTCATAACATTTGGATAAAAAGCAAGGGCAGACCATTTGCATTTATTCAATGCTTACTTATTTGCCAAAAACCTTGCTATTTTTGGCTTCCCTGATAGCTCAGTTGGTAAAGAATCATGCCTGCAATGCAGGAGACCTACATTCGATCCCTGGGTTAAGAAGATGCCCTGGAGAAGGGCAAGGCTATGTACTCCAATATTCTGGCCATGAGAATTCCATAGACTGTATAGTCCATGGGTTTGCAAAGAGTTGGACACAACTGAGAGACTTTCACTTTTGCTATTCTTACAAAAAAACATAGCATATATACTTTGTGTATTTTGTTTCCAAAAACAAGATCATATTATACGTAATTCTTTGCGGTCTGCTTTTTGCACTTTTTTTTCAGATTAACACACAGAGTTTTAATTCACTAATTTTAATAGTTGTATATTTTCCTATAATGTGTATGAAGTATAGGACTATTTCCCTATTTATAGTAAATCAGGTTGCCTTTAGGTTTTTTGCCTATTTTTACTGCTAATAACAATGCTGCAAAACACAATCTGTGTCATATCCATTATATACCATACTAGTGTTTTGCTTCCATTGGACAGATTCCCAGGTTATTTTCATATAAATATTTCTATCCAGTTAGCCACTGACAACACTTTAACTATTGCTGATGGAACTGTAGAGAAAGTTTGGATAAAAATATGCAACTATATTATATGCTCTAAAATAAGAGGAAGCCAGCAAAATGAAACAAACAAAAGTACAGAATCTAGTAACCCAAATAACTGCTACACTGGGATGGTCTCAGACCTTTTAAACCACAAGCTATTTCATTTAACTTTTTTTAATATTTGCTTTTCAATTAAATTGTGTTGTTTCAAAGATTACACAAAGCTGAAAGACTTAGTGTTATATTATGAAAAAAATATTCTTTGACTAAATTTCAAAGAAAATATTTCAATGTATCAGTATATTGAATTGTTCATGTGAAAAGAAATTTTATATCAAATTCAAATTCATCACTTAACATTTTTAGCACAAATTGAAAGTAAAATTACCAAAAGACTAGAAATTTTTGAGGCGACAGTACCAAATATATTAACAGATACAACTAATCTTTCACAAAAATAATCAGCTTTTTACTAAAAATTAATGACATAAAAATACAGGAGGCAATCTTTACATTTCTCAGTGGGATCAAGATAAATTATTTAAAGTTGTCAAACATTACAGGAAAACAGGTGGTTTTATTCTTAGATTATTGGTTAGGTAAAAAAATAAAAAGGAAAGAAAAACAAAAGCTCAATGTCTGTTTCTGTGTGTGTTCAGGCAGCTAATACTAGACTAGGCTGGTTAATATAATTGGAAAGAGGCCAGGCTACCAGGCTTGTTAGCCCAATTATAATTCTCTGCATATTCAATAAAAGAAGCCAAGATGACAGCAAGACTGTCATAAATGTCATGTTCAATACTTGTAAGATTTTCCATTGTCAGCACAGTCCAATTATAAGTCAATTGTAAAGTGCACATTGCACACTACCCAAAAGTGACTGAAAATTATTTAAAAAATACAATTTTAGTGGTTCACAGTTAAAATGAAAAGAAAGGAAGTAAAGGTACTTTTACTAGAGAAAATTTTAGATATAACATTGACATTTCTTCACCTTTATGATAAAAGCAAGTTATAACTATAACATTATGGTTGTTCACATTGTTTTCCAGAGATGATTAGTTATAATATTAAATTTGTAACTGCTAATAATTATATTAATAATGTGAAAATTTGTGTATGTATTTTTTGAAGAAAAATCATATGATAATGACAGAAACATCAGAGCTATTTACATATAGATGCTGAATAGTTAATGAATATTAAGCATTATATTAATGAGGTTTATCTTCAAAATCCTCAATACACATGATCAAAAAATAAAAATACAATTAATTGATTGTCACCATTTAGCTCATTGAATTAATCAACTGTCTATTTGAAAGATATCACTAATAATTCTGCAGAAAATTGGTGAATCTAAAACAGTGATTCTCAAAATGAGGCATAGAAACTAGAAGTAGGGCAATGGGCATTCTCAGAGGATATTAGATGAATTTTACTTACCTCAAAATTTGTATGACCTAATCACATTTTCCTTATTCTTTAATTTCTACTCTAATTTTAAGATTAATGTCATAACAAAATGGTGATATGTTTGTTAGTGTTTGCAATGTCTGAATAATATAAAACATACTAGATTAGTAGTTGCCTTTAGAAGTGTTTTATGAAAGGTTACTTAGCAATAAAATATTTAGTAAATAGCAGAGATATTACTGGAATTTATTCACAGAAAGAATACTAAAATACTATGAATCCTTTTATTCTAATATTATGTAGCTTTTAAAAAATACCATAGTATTTTATCCAGTTTTTTTTTTCTTTTATTTTTCCTTCCTTAAACAAATTTATAGTTAGGGAATTTTTCCTTAATAGAGAAGCAATAAACTTAGCAAGTACTTTGACTTTCCAAGGAGACAGAAGTTCTTGACATCTGTAAGTTCATACTCAGATATATGTTTTTCCCTGCCCAAGATTTGATCTATTATTAGACAAAACAAAACAAACAAAATCCCATTGCCATTGAAAGATACAGCACAGTATAATTTTTAAAATAAGAATGTTCCTCTTATAGACATATGAGCAAACTGCAAAAATAAAAGAGAATATGTTTCATTATTTCCAAGTGAAAACTAAGAGATCCAAAATATTACAAAACTGGGAAGCAGAGATGTGACTTTTTCTAGCTCACAAATCTATTTGGTAGTAAAATTAAAACCAAAACAGTATTCTGAGCATGTATATTTTAAAATCCACTGTGTGTATGTGCGTATATATATGTGTGTATGTGCTCGGTTGTGTCCGACTCTTTGTCACCCTATGGACTGCAGCCTGCCAGACTCCTCTGTCCATGAATTTCCCCTGCAAGAATACTGGAGTAGACTGCTATTTCTTTCTCCAGAGGATATGTCTGACCCAGGGACTGAACCCACGTCTCTTGCATCTTTTGCATTGGCAGGCAGGTTCCTTATCAGCTGAGCCACTGGGGAAGCCCCCAGATTCACTATATCAAAATGCGATCATTAGATATAGTACAGCAATGTAATGCGAACCAATAACAGGTGAGTTTTATTCCTTTTTACAAAGGNCAGAGGATATGTCTGACCCAGGGACTGAACCCACGTCTCTTGCATCTTTTGCATTGGCAGGCAGGTTCCTTATCAGCTGAGCCACTGGGGAAGCCCCCAGATTCACTATATCAAAATGCGATCATTAGATATAGTACAGCAATGTAATGCGAACCAATAACAGGTGAGTTTTATTCCTTTTTACAAAGGAGGAAATCACACTGATTTAAAAAGTACTATATCTGATTTATCAGACACTTACCACCCTATTATAGTCTTTTCAAGATATAGAAATTAAAATAATTGCATTTCAGAGCTAGATAACCACACACATCTCTCCCTTCTTCACTAACTATCCAGAACTAAGTTAAACACATTTTTATACTAATCACTTGAGATTTATTTAAAATAACATTTTTCTTAGCTATCAACTAACATCATCTAAACATGAGGATTTTCTTCTAAGACTCATTAGAATCTGAAAACTTGGAAAAGTGTGACTTTATATAATCACTGTCACAAGTTTTTCTCTCTTAATAACTACACACATTTCACAGTGGAAAAATGTGTAAAAATAATACTTGAGAAAGAAATGCTTGCTGAAAGAGATATATTCAAGAGTAATCAAATATTTAATGAGTGGAAACTTCTCCTCACACTACTATCCCACTCAGTAAATAAAGAGGAAATAATATAACTCAAAAACCAACATTCTACAATCTTTAAAAAGTTTTTATATGTAAGCTTTAGGCAGATACATAGTAATACATAAAGTTAGCATCATCAAAATGGAGACTATCAGACTCTTGGAAGTACACAATACCATTTAAGAAATATTTTTTGCAATATAACCAAATCTGGATACAATTGTGCCTCTCCATAGAACTTCCAATGTCCAGTGCACAAAAGGAACAAAAAATGCATTAACTCAATGCAATTAGTCTAACCTTGAATGTGGAAACCACATGCAAGATATTTTAGCATTTGTTCATTTAACAAAAAGATATTAGAGATAAAAAATACCAATTTAAGGGGCAACTTAAGAGACAAATCGAACAAATGACATGTACAGATTACTTTGAATCCCTATTTG
This sequence comes from Neotragus moschatus, assembly GCA_006410615.1. Lineage (NCBI taxonomy): Eukaryota > Metazoa > Chordata > Mammalia > Artiodactyla > Bovidae > Neotragus > Neotragus moschatus. Next base: position 1,087,470 of record SJYA01000057.1, on the reverse strand, counting down.
AACACTTGAATGTTCACAGTATTTAAGAACTGCTGTTAATACTTAAGTGCAATCAGTTCGTTCAGTCGCTCAGTCAGGCCTGAGTCTTTGCGACCCCATGGACCACAGCATGCCAGGGCTGCATATCCATCATTAACTCCCGGAGCTTACACAAACTCATGTCCATCTTGTCGGTGATGCCATCCAATCATCTCACTCTCTGCCATCCCTTTCTCCTCCTGCCTTCAATCTTTCCCAGAGTCAGGAACTTTTCCAGTGAGTCAGTTCTTTGCATCAGGTGGCCAAAGTATTGGAGTTTCAGCTTTAGCATCAGTCCNAAATTAAAAGACACTTAATCCTTGGAAGGAAAGTTATGACCAGTCTAGACAGCATATTAAAAGCAGAGACATTACTTTGCCAACAATGGTCCATCTAGCTAAGGCTATGGTTTTTCCAGTGGTTATGTATGGATGTGAGAGTTGGACTATAAAGAAAGCTGAGCGCTGAAGAATTGATGCTTTTGAACTGTGGTGTTGGAGAATACTCTTGAGAGTCCCTTGAACTGCAAGGAAATCCAACAAATCCATCCTAAGGAAGATCAGTCCTGGGTATTCATTGAAAGGACTAATGTTGAAGCTGAATCTCCAATACTTTAGCCACCTCATGCGAATAGCCGACTCATTTCAAAAGACCCTGATACTGGGAAAGATTGAGGGCAGGAGGAGAAGGGGAAAACAGAGGATGAGATGGTTGGATGGCATCACCAACTGGATGGACATGGTTTGAGTGGACTCCGGGAGTTGGTGATGGACAGGGAGGCCTGGCGTGCTGCAGTTCATGGAGTCACAAAGAGTCGGACACAAATGAGCGACTGAACTGAACTGAAGTTTGGTCATGCTTTTCTTTTTCTGAATGTTGTGTTTTAAGCCAACTTTTTTACTCTCTTCTTTCGTTTTCATCAAGTGAAATTTCATTAATGAAAATTTTAAAGTCTTATAGTTTTATTTTTAAGTGATTACCTTTTCTCAAAACTAAATATCAGAATAGATCAGTTGTTGAGATTCCTTTCAATATAATCTTGAAATGCATAATGTTTATGATGATTTCTATTTTTGTAGATGATTGAAACTTCTGATAATATAATACGTTTAAAATCTAGCTTTATTTCTTGATATCAATGTTGATATAATATGATTGCATGTAATAGTGTATATAAAACAGAACAGTACTGGTTATATATCAATATTTGTATTGAATGAGATCATTTCATCATGTAAGTAAAATTTTACAGTTATATGCAAGGCAAACATGCACCATCAAAATAATTTTGGTTTATGAAACAGTCTCCAAAATGTAGGACACAGTAATTTCCTCTGTGAAATAAACATTTTGCTTCTACAGAAATGAAGCAGAAGCTTATTTTAACCTTCTAACTACATTATTCATGTGTATTTTCAGATTTAAGTGATCTATATAATTATTTCTTTTCCATGTTTCCTCAGCCTATAATGCTGAATTAATTATATGTATCAAAATAACTCATTTTGTATTAAGACATTTTATCCACTGTTTTTATGATTCTAGCACTGATAGTTTACATATTAAATATTTATACTACTTTCTCTTATATTTATTTCTTTTGCTGTCAAGAATCTCTTTAAACTTCATGACTCACTACCAATTTATAAATTTCTTTTTCTTTTCCTATACTCCATGCTGCCCATAGGCTTATGACTTTTACTTTGATAAATATAGGAAGAGGATTTCAAGACTTTGTAAAAAAAAAAAAATTGGACTTAGACTCATGCCTCTAGAAGATACTAAAAAAAACAAAAAATAAATAACTTCAAACCGTTAGATAGATCAGTCATATATTATTATGAAAGCTTTGAGGCAGTACCAGAATAAAGTGTTCTCAATATATAAAGTACATGGGCATCCTTTGAAGTTATATTTTATGTCTGTTACTAAACCAGGAAGCTATTTTATAAATATCCTAAATCTATAACTGGAATAAAATATAGCACTGAGGATTAGTCTTCTATTAGTCCCTAAATCCTCAGAGGCTAATTTTAATGGGTAAATTTAGGATACGTTCCTTAGATTGTTGCTAAGTACATGAAAACTATTAGATTTAAGAAATGTTTTATAAACAGATACTTAAAAAACTAAATATTTATCTAACATCAGTGAGATTGGTCATATTTCTTATTTTCTAGATGTTGTAATTATATTTTCAATTTTTTTCTATTAATTTACTGTATTAATTAGAGACTTTCTGCTCAATAATTTATTTAAAAATATATTCTACTTTACTAGTTTAAACATATTTTTTGGGCTTCAAAATCACTGCAGATGGTGACTGCAGCTATGCAATTAAAAGGTGCTTGCTCCTTGGAAGAAAAGTTATGACTAACCTAGACAGCATATTAAAAAGCAGAGACACGAGTTTGCCAACAAAGGTCCATCTAGTCGAAGCTATGGTTTTTCCAGTGGTCATGTATGGAGAGATTTGGACTATAAAGAAAGCTGAGCAGTTAAGAATTGATGCTTTTGAACTATGGTGTTGGAGAAGATTCTTGAGAGTCCCTTGGACTGCAAGGAGATCCAACCAGTCCATCCTAGAGGAAATCAGTCTGAATATTCATTGGAAGGACTGATGCTGAAGCAGAAACTCCAATACTTGGCCACCTGATGTGAAGAACTGACTCACTGGAAATGACCCTGCTGGTAAGAAAGATTGAAGGCAGGAGGAGAAGGGGATGACAGAGGGTGAGATTGTTGGATGGCACCACTGATTCAGTGGACAAACTTGAGTCAACTCTGAGAGTTGGTGATGGACAGGAAGGCCTGACGTTCTGTAGTCCATGGGGTCACAAAGAGTCAGACACGACTGAGTGACTCAACTGAACTGAAGTAAATGATCTTTTTTTTTTATCCATAAATAGTAACGGTAAAATGATAAAGCAACTGTATAATGTTGAATACTTTTGGAGCCATCAAAGTTCTCCAATTCTCATGTAGAACCAATAATGTTATGGCATCTACCAATATGAGTTCACATTCCAAGGCAGACAGTGACATGAGAAAAATAATAGGACACAAACATTCTCTCCATGTGTGTCTGTGTTTATATATATATATATGTGTATATATATATATATTGGAGAAGGCAATGGCACCCCACTCCAGTACTCTTGCCTGGAAAATCCCATGGACAGAGGAGCCTGGTAGGCTGCAGTCCATGGAGTCGCTAAGAGTTGGACATGACTGAGCGAGTTCACTTTCAGTTTTCACTTTCCTGCATTGGAGAAGGAAACAGCAACCCACTCCAGTGTTCTTGCCTGGAGAATCCCGGGAACAGGGAAGCCTGGTGGGCTGTCGTCTATGCGGTTGCACAGAGTCGGACACGACTGAAGCGACTTAGCAGCAGCAGCATATATATATATATATATATATATATATATATNGGAGAAGGAAACAGCAACCCACTCCAGTGTTCTTGCCTGGAGAATCCCGGGAACAGGGAAGCCTGGTGGGCTGTCGTCTATGCGGTTGCACAGAGTCGGACACGACTGAAGCGACTTAGCAGCAGCAGCATATATATATATATATATATATATATATATATCTGTGTGTGTGCTTGTGTGTGTGTGTGTATCTGTTTGTATGTGTGTGCGCTTATTCGTGTCCAACTCTTTGTAGCCCCAGGAACTGTAGCCTGCAATGCTTCTCTGTCTATGGAATTTTCCAGGCAAGAGCAGGTTGCCATTTCCTTCTCCAGGGGATCTTTCTGGCCCAAGGATCAGACCTGTGCCTCTTGTGTCTACTATATTGGCAGGCAGGTTCTTTACTAGCTGAGCCACCAGAGAATTCCTGTGTGTATCTGTGTGTGTGTGTGTACACAGAATACAATATTATGTAATCACTTTGTATAATCCTATGCATATATAACAGTTTACTCAGTTCATATTATATTATTGATATCTATTACTTTTTATTTAGAAAAATAACTGGACTCTGTGTTAGTGTTGAGAACAGTTTTCAATCAGAGAACAAAAGTAGCATACAAGAAAACATATTTATTGACTGATAGCAGATTTGCAGTCATTATCTTAAATGACTGGGATTCATTGATATAAGAGAGATAATTTATACCACTTGGAATTTACATGGACCTCAAGAGTTTACAGCTTGGACTTCAGCAGAGTAGTGACAGGAAATGGGTCAAGGGGTGGGAACAGAAAAAAAAATTGACAGAAATAATCAGATGTTTTCATGAGGTATTTTTGAGACGGTGTATAAATACAGAGTGATGTGAAACTCAGCACCATGTACTGATTTGGCCTATAGCATTCAAGAAAATAGTCATGAAGTACACATGAACTCAATGTACCCTAACTCCTAATTACTAGATACTGGGTTAATTCTGGAAAAGCTGTGAAAATAGAGAACGTGATTAGCAATAATTTAAGAGAATCTATCTAATCAGCCTCAGCATAAGAGGAGGTAACTTGTTCAGTTTCCAAGTGATCCAAGGGCAATTATTTCAGTGGGCTGGCCAAGTCAAGCTCCTCTACGCATAAGCATATGATCAAGAAATACTTGGTTTTAACCTCTGATGAATCATCCCAATGAGGAGCTCAAGCAAGGTGAAAGGTGACCCCCAGAATGCTGTGCATCAGACATTGTTGCTTCCGTGATCTCATCCTGACTCATACTTCAGAAAGAAGCATGATTCCCTAAAATTAAATCATCCACACTACAATAGCTCAGATCCAGAATACATACACTAATCATATATTCTCAATACATTTTCAGGCATACTAATTTAAGAAGCACTTAGAAGTCTATTTATTGTACATCACTTGTTTATAACAAGGAAAGGGAATGTGATCATTTAGAAACATCAGTTTCAAATTCTTCAGATGGGATCTCTTGTAGTTTTTACTGTAATATTATACAATTAAGGTCTTCAGACAAATAGATGCTATTTTACTTACAGTCATAATGAGTGACAAGATAACTTCATTATTGATTGAACAGTAAATAGGTGGTACTGTTATGTTGATAAATAAGTACTGGTATGTCGATATTTTTTGTCCCATTGTGTTTTATGGAGGGGGCTTCCCAGGTCGTGCTAGTGGTAAACAACCCACCTGCCAATGCAGGTGATGAAAGAAATTCAGGTTGGATTCCTTGGTTTGCGAAAATCCCTGGACAGAGGGATGGTATGGCAACCCACTCTAGTATTCTTGCCTGGAGAATACTGTCTACTGACACTACTGACAGAAGAACCAGGTGGGCTACAGTGCATAAGGTCGCAAAAAGTTGGATAGAATTGGAGCAATTTGGCACACACTCATGCATGTTTTTGGAGAAGGCAATGACAACCTGCCCCAGTACTCTTGCCTGGAAAATCCCACGCAGAGGAGCCTGTTAGGCTGCAATCCATGGGGTCACCAAGAGTCGGATATGACTGAGCGACTTCACTTTCACTTTTCACTTTCATGCATTGGAGAAGGAAATGGCAACCCACTCCAGTGTTCTTGCCTGGAGAATCCCAGGGACGGGGAAGCCTGGTGGGGAGCCGTCTATGGGGTCGCACAGAGTCGGATACGACTGAAGCGACTTAGCAGCAGCGGCAGCAGCATGCGTGTTTTACGGAGGATATCAATGGTAACTTCTCTTCCTATGTTTCTCTGCTTTTGCCTTTTATTTAACACTCTTACTTTATATTGATATAGTAAGCCTTTTCTGTGTAATTTATTTTGCATGAAAATTCATTAGGTGTTATTACTCTCTTGGTTAATAGATGGGCCAATAGGTATTATCATTCTACCTTGATATACTAGTGGTAATTATAACATGAAATTTAGAGTAAGGACTGTCGTTCCTTTTGAAATGTGGTTAACATTTGATTTAATACGTAATAACCAATGTTTAGCAATTAAGGATCTACTCTGACAACATCTTATTTGAAATCCACCAGAATAAGAATGACACAGGTAACATTCCTCAGAGATATTATGAGAGCCTCAAAACTCTATTTTATGACAGACAAAGAATGGAAACAAAATGTACCATAAATGCAGACCACTTCAGGAATTTGAGATACTTTTAAAAGTGTATTTTAAAATTTACTTTAAAGTTATTATGTAAACAAATAAAAAAAACTCAACATGTCCATATTTCTGTGTCAAATATAGTCTTAATATACATGAATATTAATCGCAAAAAAGATTGATATCATCTGTATTATACACACTTTCATCTGACAAATACTCTCTGAATGGAGTATTATGGTGATAATTATTTCAATATTTGGAGGAAAAAATCTTCTAAACATAGTTTGCCTCAGTTGGGAAAATGCTGATAGGTAGTATTAATAGGATCATATGGAGATAAAATGGAAAAATGGTCTTAAGAGTTCACTTTCAGAAAATCTATTTAATGTATTTTGCACTGTCTTAGCAAAATGGCAGAGGGGGTTACACAGAAATTAAAACCCTGTAATTACAAAATACATAATTACAACATACTAATCAAGCTACTTTGTATTTCACATATAGAAGCAAGTATTAGTTGCTCTGCTGCTGCTGCTAAGTCACTTCAGTCATGTCCAACTCTGTGCGACCCCACAGACGGCAGCCCACCATGCTCCCCGTCCCTGGGATTCTCCAGGCAAGAACACTGGAGTGGGTTGCCATTTCCTTCTCCAGTGCATGAAAGTGAAAAGTGAAAGGGAAGTCACTCAGTCATGTCCAACTCTTCGAGACCCCCTGGACTGCAGCCTACCAGGCTTCTCCATCCATGGGATTTTCCAGGCAAGAGTACTGGAGTGGGGTGCCATTGCCTTCTCAGTTATGTCCAACTCTTTGCAGCCCCAGAGACTGTAGCCCATCCAGGCTCCTCTGTCCATGGAATTCTCCTGGCAAGCATACTGGAGTGGCTTGCCATTCCTTTCTCCAAAAGTGAAAGTGAAAGTCATTCAGTCATGTCCGAATCTTTGTAACCCTATGGACTATACAATCAATGGAATTCTCCAGGCCAGAATACTGGAATGGGTAGTCTTTCCCTTCTCCAGGGAATCTTCCCAACCCAGGGATCAAACCCAGATCTCCTACATTACAGGCAAATTGTTTAACAACTGAGCCATGATAGAAGCCAATCAGGTTACAAATACCTTAGAATGTCATGAATAGTCATGTTTAGTGTAGTGCAAAATGCTAGGAGAAAGACTAGATAAAAAAGCTTGGAAATAAAAAGCAGTGATCTAGATTTCAAGAACACTTAAGAAAACTGTTTTTACTTTATACTTTGATTAGGTAGTTTGGGGATTCCCAGGTGGATCAGATCAGAAAGAATCAGCCTGCCCTGCAGAAGAGCCAAGTTCAATCCCTGGGTTTGGAAGACCCCCAGGAGAACGGAATGGATACCCACTCCAGTCTTCTTGCCTGGAGAATTCTATGGAAAGAGAAGCCTAGTGGGCTACAGTCCATAGGGTTGCAAAGAGTCAGACATGACTGAGCGATTAACATTTTCACACTTTCAGACAGTTTAAAATTACTGCCCTTTGAAATGAGCCTTTTCCTTGAAAAGAACAAAATACATTTTGATGAAGACAAGTACACAGAAATGTGTTCTGAATCCTCATTTGCCTGGTACCTGCCATAGATTGCTACTAAGAACAAGTGGGAAGATTACATCAAACTGTGCTACAGATAGGTTAGCTGCTAGTTTGAAATTGTAAGATAATGTTCAGTTGGTGGATAATATGCTCATTTTACGTATCAAATATTATTAGTTAAAAAGTTTTAAATATATGTCTATAAGATAATCATAATGATATTAAACAGTTTATATTTAATAAGATACTTAATATTTAAAGAATATCATAGTTATTAAGTTTTTTTTTAAGCTGGTGCATTTTACTTCAAAGTCTGTAATAGTCACATTCACAATAAAAAAGTTATAATTTTAATACTGACATGTTATGTGATCTCCTTGAATGACAGATATATTCAAACACACCAACTGGGATTTAAAATGTAAGTTAGGAAAGACAAGAAACCTAAAACAACAACTTCATTAAATCAAATTGAAAATGAATTCTTAAAATAAGGAAACCTCCTTTACATACAATATTTTATCCTAAATTTTGTAGAGGTGATATTAGCGCATCTCCCAGTTATAAAAGTAATTTAATGTTTTTTTTTTAAAGTTTTCATATCGATAACTGCACAGAATTCACAAAGAAACTCTTGAGGTCAGACCCAGTTAATTCCTAATTGTAGATGTGGAAATGAAGGTCTGAGAGTATGAGATTTTCTCAGAACTAATTAACTATTTGGTGGGGAATCTAGAAGGTTCTGAATCTTCCAATTTCCAGTACAGGAGCTTTTCCCTCACATCATACATCCTGACTTTTGGTACCCATGTATTGGTTTTTCTTATCTATGGAACAATAATCCATCTGCCCAGGAAATAAATATTCCTGTCATGATGCTATTTTCATAATTTCACAAATAGTTTTATATGTACATATTAATAAAAATGTTGAACAGTCCCAAGAGTTCACAGGGAAATATATTTTAAAGAGAAAATAAAATCAGTTCGCAGGATTTTAAAATGGTCAAACTGTAAGTAAATTAATTCAGGTTGTTTGCATTTGAATTGACTTCTGTTATCCCTAAAATTCCACCTAGTATGATTTCAGAGAACAGAGAATCTCAGAGATAGATGATACCTTTAGAGATTATGTGGTCTAACCTCCTTTGCAGCATTGATTATCAAATATGGTGCACTCTGAATAGAGGGGAAGAGACATTTATTCAACAGTATAAACTGAAACTGTCCATTAATTTTAAAACTCTAAAGCACTGCTGAAAAATTAAAATGAGCAAATTACAACCGAGCATTTCAACTCACTCTCTGAAAACTAGGTCTAAACATGAGCTCCCTGTGCCAGCTGAAAGTGAAAAGAACATCCCTAAATAAGATGCTTTTCTTAAAACATAACCAATATTAAACTTCCCTCAATATTTCAAATATAAAAATAATTTTGAAGTTATAGTCCTTTATACAAACTGGGAGCAATATAAGACACATCTGTTGTTCCATTTAGGAGAGGCAGTGTGAGGGTAATTCAAGATAATCTAACATCCACTTATTGAGCATGCCCTGTAAATTACAGGGATACTATTGCTCTGAAACAAAGAATGTGATAAATACAAGATCCTTGTCCTCAGAGAAACAAATATGTAAACAAGTCATTGAAAGGAATTCTAAGTATAAAACTACTAGCAGTTGATTTAGTATAAAACTACTAATAGTGGATTAGCTTTTAGAACAATCAGCTACAGAAAGCTGGTTGGAAATCTAAAAAGAGAGGAGAGAGGATTTTCCAGGCAGTTACATCCAAGCAAAAGTATTAAGAAGCGGACAATCATGGTGTTAGTGGAAGGAAGATTTTTAGCTTGCTCTGCTACAAAGCAGGAGTGGAAACTGGGTGTTCTGTTAATGGGCACCACTCACTTCTACAGATCATCTATGTGAACTGATCCATATTATGCTAAAGTGAAGTGAAATCGCTCAGTCATGTCTGACTCTTTGCGACACCGTGGACTGTAGCCCACCAGGCTCCTCCATCCATGGGATTCTCCAGGCAAGAATACTGGAGTGGGTTGCCATTTCCTTCTCCAGGGGATCTTCCTGATCCAGGGGTCGAACCCAGGTCTCCAGCATTGAAGGCAGACGCTTTAACCTCTGAGCCACCTAAAGAGGTATATTATGCTAAGTCGAATTTTTCTTCCAATAGACCCAGTGGTGGATGGAGTAAGGAAGGGTTGGACATTGGATTCCATTTCTAAAAGATCATCTTGCCTTGAGTACTCAGATAACACCCTTTACAGGCTCTAGAACACTTTTAATGTTTAAAGGAAGTGTTCATATGCATGCAGGCAGTTACAGCATACATTGACACTGGCAACACCACTATGACTACTCCTCCTTAAAACCTCATAAAACCTCCTCTTCAAAGAGACTTATGAATAAAGTGAACTAAATAATTCATGGGATTGCAGATGCTAGTCCAAATAGCCTCTTCTTTTTCAAGGTTTCAGTTTGTAGAACTATGATCAAAAGCCTTCATCAGTCATGATAGTCACATTTGTCCTCACTCCAAACAAACCGTATTTGCATGTGAATGTTTTTCATTGAAATGAGATATATGATATGCCAGCCAAGGCCCAACTAAAAGGCATTTTATGCCATTTAAATTCAGTCAAATTAAAGGCTGAATGCAACCTAAAAGGTCTTCTCTCAGAACAGTAATTTGACATATCACAAATAAGAACCATTTTTTGTTATCGTAGGTTCAGCACTTGTCAGAAAATTGTACACAGCCATATTAACAAAGTGCTGTCTCTAAGGGAGAAATAAACTATAAGGAAAACCTTGTATGTAAAGCAACAAAACACTCAAAGAGTGTAATACAGTGTCACTGGTTCAAAGTTTGCATTTTTCACTGCTATTTATAGAAGAGGATAGAAACCATTTTAACCTGCTTGAATGCCTAGAGATATTGTCAAAAATAATTTTTTGTTTAAAATTTAAAGAAAAATTATTTTTAGGAACAGGTGAATACACTGCCAATTAGTTTAGGACATGTGGCTTTAATTCATCAACTTAGTGAAAACTGGAAACACTGGTAAAGAGATAAACTAAAATGCCAAAATTAAGTGAAAAATACCAAATGTTTGGAAACATAACACTTTTTTTAAAGATCATGGTAATGTGAGGAGCTAAATTTTTACTGCATATTATGAACAAATGTTATGAATAATTTTCTATTTCTGACTAATATAAAATATCACTGAATTAAACTTACTGAGAAATTTTTACATGAAAATTGATAACTGCATTAGGCATTAGAATCCAAAGCTAGAGAGAGCTGTTGCAAAACAAACAAACTAAAAGACTGTCCCCAAAAATAAACTGTTGCACACAGTTGACTTTATTTATTATTTTTTAATTCATCCACTAGCAACCTATGTGTCTTTTGGGCAAGTCTATCTATAATATTAATCTGTTATTTCTATAACCTCAATAACATTAAGAAAAGTATTGTTTAAGATTATATTTTCACATTTAACTATCTTCATTATGACTATATAAGGCTATATATATATGTATATACATTCTTCCTATGTACTAAGGAGATTTGAGATGCTTATAGTACAGGAAATATATGACACTTCAAGAAACAGGTGGAAAAGTCTCTGGACATCAGATGTCTGTGTGTGTATTCAGTCGCTCAATTGTGTCTGACTCTTTGTGACGCCATGGGTTATAGCCCGCCAGGCTCCTCTGTCCGTGGGATTTCCCAGGCAAGAATACTGAAGTGGGTTGTCTCTTTCTCCAGGGGATCTTCTTAACACAGGGATCAAATCCACATCTCAAGTAACGCCATCCAAATTCTATTCACAGGCTTAGAATCAAATTTCTGAAATTCTAAAGGCAGAAAAATAACTATAACTATCTTATACCCATACCAACAAGTGATAGGAGGCCTACATTTGCAAGCAAGTATTTTCCAAAGTCTTTTTTTGTAAAACAGAGAAGCTTTCAAAAAACCCTTCACATCCAGCTATTATGGTACTCATGATACTGTCCACAGGAGTGAAGAGCATAGGAAAGTTAGAGGAAAATCCAGATTACAAATATTTTAACTTTAATGCTTTTCAAGTACATGCTGTTAGATTAATATAAATGTGCAAAAGGAAAAAAATTCTTTAAAAGGCATTTTATACTTTTTTTTGCTTAATATCTCCAGGAGATAAAATTGAAGTATTTTTATATGACTACAAAGCATTAAATTAATCTATACAATACCAAAATGTGCCTTCTTGTTTTCCAATTATACTGTTCTTGGTGTAGATGTTATTCTTCAGGTTAAGAAAAGGCAAATAAGAAAGTCATTAAAAAAAGATACACATACATACATATAATGTGGATAATGACTTTCACCTTTATGGAAATTTCCTAACAATATCAACTTATTTTTCAATGCTTATTTCACAGCAAAACTATACAAAAACACACTCTTCCAAGGAAGTTTGCATTTTGGTAATCAAAGAAAATAACAGTAATGTATAAAATCTAAAAACCTTAATTTAAAATATCAGCTCCAAATCATAACTATAGAGGATGAGAAATTCCACAATTTCTTTGAAAATTTTACTATTTCATTTTGTCATTTTACAGGATGATATGTAGCAGGGATCATAATTAAATATTTATAAAGCATATAAAATATCAAGTAAACTGCAAAGGTATATATATAAAATATATCTGTGCTTTCATAAGTATACATTCAAATATATATACATAAATGAATATCCACTAGAATGTATTGGTTATAACAGTTATCTAGACCACTTATTCTTGGTTCTGATTTAACAAATAATACACAAATTTTAATAGGTTTAAGGTTTTTGTCATGAAAATTAAAGAGATATAAGCAGTGTTTTATGATGACCTAGATTTTCTTCTCTTCCTATACCAACTTGTGAATTGCTTATTCAGGTATTGAGCAATAAATACATTTTTTTCATATTTCAGTAATAGATGTCATCAATTCTGAAGCAGATGCAGTCATATGTACATAATTCACAAAAAATGTCCACACAAGGAAAATATGTAATATGCTAGGAAAATTAGGACAATTTTAATGCAAAGGTATTGACTTTATAGGAAAACAACAAGGAATGGCTTGTGGCAGAAAAACACACCGTATCTGTGGGAATGTGAATGCTAATGAGAGGAACCAAAGGAAGGGGATATAGCAGCATATTTTGCAAGCAGACACTGATGAGGGCAGATGTAGAAAAATGATTATCAACTTTAGACCCCTAGAGCAACATGAATAAAATCACATCCTTGTGTTCTGGGAAATAAAACAGGCAACTTGGATAGGAATAAAGAGAGGCTTTAATTATCTAAAAGTAAATTGGGAGCAACCCATGATAATACTGAAGTAGGGTTATTATAGAACACAATGTAGAGTTAATTCAGAAATCAGTTTGTTCAAAAACATCAACAGCTGGGTTTAATAATAGACACAATGAATCAGAAATGAATAAAACCTTGAGATGGAAGATTATCTGAGCAACTCTAATCATATTATTAGATTTACTAAGGAAAATAAAAAGACAAAGAATCTATAAAAGGGATTTATTTGTGTGAGTATAGTTTTAAGCAACATTTTAAAACAGATTACTCTGAGGTCATGCTAACAGTCTACATATTTCATGAACACTTTTTCTAAATCATATGCCACAATGAGCAAATTATATGAATGAGAAGGGGTTCACCATAAATAATCAAACATAAAATGTGATGAGAATATGAAACTGTAGAACACATTTTTCAAAGTTAAATTAGACTCCAAAGAGCTTCTCTTCTTTTGGCCTTTTGAATGTGAGGATTGGAGGTCAAATCCAAAATTTCTCAGACTGTTAACAAATATTCAATGTGCCAAACTCATAAATAGCATGAAGTTTTGTGGAACAAGGTCTAGTTAAATGTCTCACCCATGCGAAGTTCAAGGGAACACATAATGAAGCGCCCAAAGAGCTTATGATCAGCAGTTGACTCCTTCTATAAGTAGGCAGATCAAGGAATCATCATGAAAGAAATGGAAATGCAGAAATAGGTTTCTGCCCAGTGATAAATGTTCTATTAAAATTGCCTACACAGTGTCTTTTATCATGTTCATGTGACATATCTACCCTCTAGAAGCAGTCAACACCCAGTCCAAAGCACCAGCTCCATCACTCACTCATGTGAACTTGAACATAGTACACCACCTCTTTGTGCCACAAATTCTTCATCTCCAATATAGGATGAGAGTAACAATACTGACTTGTATAATTATAATAAAAATGTAAATAAACCTATATCTATAAAGCACTCCTCAGAATGGGCTTCCCTCATGGCTCAGACAGTAAAAAAAAATCCCCCCATAATGCGGGAGATCTGGGATTGATTCCTGGGTTGGGAAGATCCCCTGGAGGAGGGCATGGCAATCCACTCCAGTGTTCTTGCCTGCAGAATCCCCATGGACAGAGGAACCTGGCAGACTACAGTCCAGCGGGTTGCAAAGAGCTGGACATGACTGAGCACCTAAGCACAGCACAGCATAACACTCAGAGCAGAGTCTGGCAGCGTACTAACAGTATGTTCATGTGCTAAGTCACTTCAGTCGTGTAAGACTCCTTGTGACCCTACAGACTCTAGCCCACCAGGCTCCTCGAGCCCATGTCTCTTATATCTTCTTCACTGTCAAGTGGGTTATTTACCACTATCACCACCTGGAAAGCCCTGACTAACGTTATAGAAACTGCTATTTTTGCTGTGTCATTATTGGCCTGGTATATAAATGATCTATATCCTTTCTGTCTCTTTACTGAGGGCTTGGTTTTCTCTGTTCATTATTAAGAACTCATTTTCTTATACAGAACTCAGTGTGTGCTAGGAACTCAGGATGGTTTTTGAATAAATAAAGATGGAATGCCTGCTATCTATCAAGCACATCCATTAACTCTGAAGAAATAAAAGATGAAAACAACAAAATCTTTGTCCATTTTTTACTACACAGTGGTGTTATTTTGCATGTCCCCTATCCTTGTTTCTGCTTTAAGAAGAGTCAAAATAATTTTAAATTTTACCACATTTAAGTGCTCTATAAAAAATATATAAAAGTGGTTAAGGAATTTTTCCAATTTATCTAATACTGAGTCATTTTGCTTTGGAGAAAAAAAAATCCCCCAGTGTAAAGTAGATAAGAAACCACTGAGGCAATTTTTTACTTCATGTTAAAATACAAAAGAAAATGAACCAGTGTAACTATAACACATAACTGCCATATAAATAGATCCCATATTAGATACAGTTAGAGTTGCTTAACTCCACATTCTTACCCTGTATCTCATCTGGAAATAGATCCCGTATTAGACACAGTTAGAGTTGCTTAACTTCACATTCTTACGCTGTATCTCATCTGGAGAATAAGGTAAGATAACCTTCCTGCAATGAAATGCTTGCTGAGTGGCCGTATGTGTGAAGTCACTTCAGTCATGTCCAACACTAGGAGACCTTATGAACTGTAGCATGCTAGGCTCCTCTGTCCATGGGGATTCTCCAGGCAAGAATACTGGTGTTGGTTGCCAGTTCCTTCTCCAGGAGATCTTTCCAACCCAGGGACTGAAATCAGATCTCCTGCACTGGCAGGTAGGTATTTTACTGCTGAGCCACCAGGGAATAAGGCCTCTTGTAACTGGGTTTTGTGTGTAACTGGGCAGTAAAGCCACCGTAGGAACTGAAGATCAGGAACTACATACAGTGTATTCTGAACCATCAGACTCTCCTTTCTCTTCCACATTGCTCAGTAGGAATCTGCCTCATCTGGAGGTTGTGGTCTGTCACCCCATTTGAAAACAGGAAAGACTTTGATAAGTCATTTGTATTGGTAAACTGATTATTCTCTTAATGACTGTATTTTAGATATATTGTATATGGACTGGGTATGTACATATAAGTATTTGATCTCTATTTACTGAAACTATGACTGAATTTCATTAAAGGAATATTAGTCATCAAGAAGCAGAGTGGAGAAAAATGTAGGATAATTGAAGGAGTCCTAAATTTTCACTTTTCCTAACACTAATCCTTAAATTGTCTGAATGATGTGTAGCTCTTTGGGTTTCAAGGTAAGGTTATGACAAAAGTGTCTTGTCTTCTCTCTTCTGACTTTTCATTCATTGACTTGACTGTAAATAGTGTCACATTTATGGTGTCAAGGAAAGAAAGGTAGTATTAGTACCAGTAAGTAGAATCTCTATGGTTGCTGTTGTTCAGTTGTTCAATTATGTTCAACTCTTTGTGACCCCATGAACTGTAGCACTCCAGGCTTTCCTGTCCTTCACTATCTTCCAGAGTTTGCTCAAACTCATGTCCATCAAGTCGATGATGCCATCCAACCATCTCATCCTCTGGCATCCCCTTCTCCTGCTACCCTCAATCATTTCCTGCCTCAGGGTCTTTTCCAGTGAGTCAGTTCTTCCCATCAGGTGGCCAGACTATTGGAGCTTCAACTTCAGCATCTGTTCTTCAGTGAATATTCAGGGTTGATTTCCTTTAGGATCAGCTGGCTTGATCGCCCTGCTGTCCAAGGTATTCTCAAGAGTCTTCTCTAGTACCATAGTTCGAAGACATGGATTCATTGGCACTCAGCCTTCTTGGTGGCCCAATTGTCACATTTATATATGACTACTGGAAAAAATACAGCTTTGACTATGTGGATCTTTGTTGGCAAAGTGATGTCTCTGCTTTTTAATATGCTGTCTAAATTTGTCGTAGCTTTTCTTTCAAGGAAAAAGTGTCTTTTAATTTGATGGCTGTAGTACCCTTTGCAGTGATATTGGAGTCCAAGAAAATAAAATCTGTCACTATTTCCGTTTTTCTCCATCTATCTGCCATGAAGATATGGGACCAGATGCTGTGATGTTAGTTTTCTGAATGTTGAGTTTTAAACCAGTTTTTTCACTCTCATATTTTACCTTCATCAAGAGTCTCTTTAGTTCCTCTTCAGTTTCTGCCATTAGGGTGGTGTCATCTACATATCTGAGGTTATTGGTATTTCTCCAGACAATCTTGATTCTAGCTTGTGCCTCATCTAACCAGGAATTTCAAAAAATGTACTCTGATTAGAAATTAAATTAGTAGGGTGACAGTATACAACCTTGACACAGTCCTTTCTCAATTTTGAACCAGTCCATTGTTCCATGTCTGGTTCTAGCTGTTGCTTCTTGACCTGCATACAGCTTTCTCAGGAGACAGGTAACGTGATCTGGTATTCTTATCTCTTGAAGAATTTTCCACACTTTGTGGTGAGTCTCTCAGTCAAAGGTAATGAAGCAGAAGTAGATGTTGTTCTAGAATTCCCTTTTTTTTTTATATTATCCAATGAATGTTGGCAATTTGATCTCTGGTTCCACTGTTTTTCCGAAGTCCAGCTTGTGTGTCTGGAATTTCTCAGTTCACAAACTGTTGAAGCTTAGCTTGGAGCATTCTGAGCATTACATTACTAGTATGTGAGATGAACACAATTATGCTGTAGTTTGAACATTCTTTGGCATTGCTCTTCTTTGGGATTGGAGTGAAAACTGACCTATTCCAGTCCTGTAACCACTGGTGAATTTTCCAAATTTGCTGGAATATTGTGTAGGACTATCATTACTGGGTTCTTGGGTCTTTTCTGTGACAGTTTAGTTCAGTTCAGTTGCTCAGTCATTTATGACTCTTTGTGAACCCATGAACTGCAGCACGCCAGGCCTCCCTGTCCATCACCAACTCCCGGAGTTTACACAAACTCATGTCCATTGAGTCAGTGACGTCATCCAATCATCTCATCCTCTGACATCCCCTTCTCCTCCTGCTCTCAATCTTTCCCAGAATTAGGGTCTTTTTGAAAGAGTCAGCTCTTCACATCAGGTGGCCAAAGTGTTGAAGTTTCAGCTTCAATATCAGTCCTTCCAATGGACACTCAGGACTGATCTCCTTTAGGATGGACTGGTTGGATCTCTTTGCAGTCCAAGAGACTCTTAAGAGGTTTCTCCAACACCACAGTTCAAAAGCATCAATTCTTCTGCACTCAGCTTTCTTTATAGACAGCTTTCTGCTCTCTGTTGTCCAACTCTCACATCCATACATGACTATTGGAAAAACCATAGCCTTGACTAGACTGGACCTTTGTTGGCAAAGTAATGTTTCTGCTTTTTGTTTATCTTTTTACATTTGTTATTATTTATTTATATATATTTTTACTTTACAATATTGTATTGGTTTTGCCACACATCAACATGAATCCACCACGGATGTACATGTGTTCCCAATCCCGAACCCCCTCCCACCTCCCCCTGCAACACCATCCCTCCAGGTCATCCCAGTGTACCAGCCCCAAGCATCCTGCATTCTGCTTTTTAATATGCTATCTAGGTTGGTCATAACTTTCCTTCCAAGGAGTAAGTGTCTTAATTTCATGGCTGCAATCACCATCTGCAGTGATTTTCGAGACCCCAAAAATACAGTCAGCCACTATTTCCACTGTTTCCCCATCTATTTGCCATTAAGTGATTGGATCAGATGTCATGATCTTAGTTTTCTGAATGTTGAGATTAAAGTCTACTTTCTCACTCTCCTCTTTCACTTTCATCAAGAGGCTCTTCAGTTCTTATTCACTTCTGCCATAAGCGTGGTGTCATCTGCATATTTGAGGTTATTGATATTTCTCCCGGCAATCTTGATTCCAGCTTGTGCTTCATCCAGCCCAGCATTTCTCATGATGTACTCTGCATATAAATTAAATAAGCAGGGTGACAATATACAGCTTTGTCATACTCCTTTTCCTATTTGGAACCAGTCTGATGTTCCATGTCCAGTTCTAACTGTTGCTTCCTGACCTGCATATAGGTTTCTAAAGAGGCAGGTCAGTTGATCTTGTATTCCTATCTCTTTTTTTCCACAGTTTATTGGGATCCACATATCAAAGGCTTTGTCATAGTCAATAAAGCAGAAATAGATGTTTTTTCTGCAACTCTCTTGCTTTTATGATGATCCAGCGGATCTTGGCAATTTGATCTCTGGTTCCTCTGCCTTTTCTAAAACCAGCTTGAACATCTGGAAGTTCACGGTTCATGTATTGCTGAAGCCTGGCGTAGAGAATTTTAACCGTCAATTTACTAGCGTGTGAGATGAGTGCAATTGTGCTATAGTTTGAGCATTCTTTGGCATTGCCTTTCTTTGGAATTGGAATGAAAACTGACCTATTCTAGTCCTGTGGCCACTGATGAGTTTTCCAAATTTGCTGGCATATTGAGTGCAGCACTTTCACAGCATCATCTTTGAGCATTTGAAATAGCTCAACTGGAATTCCAGCACCTACACTAGCTTTGTTCGTAGTGATGCTTTTTAAGGCCCACTTGACTTCACATTCCAGGAAATCTGGCTCTAGGTGAGTGATCATACCATTGTGATTATCTGGGTCTTGAAGATTTTTTCTGTACAGTTCTTCTGTATATTCTTGCCACCTCTTCTTAATATCTTCTGCTTCTGTTAGGTCCGTATGATTTCTGTTCTTTATTAAGCCCATCTTTGCATGAAATGTTCCCTTGGAATCTCTAATTTTCTTGAAGAGATCGTTAGTCTTTCCCATTCTATTGTTTTCCTCTATTTCTTTGCACTGATCGCTGAGGAAGGCTTTCTTATCTCTCCTTGCTATTGTTTGTAACTCTGCATTCAAATGGGTATATCTTTCCTTTTCTCCTTTGTTTTGGCTTCTCTTCTTTTCACAGCTCTTTGTAGGGCAGTCATTTTGCCTTTTCACATTTTTTTTTCCTTGGGAATGGTCTTGATTCTTGGAAAGAACATGATACACATAAAAACATAGAGGCATTTACACATTCATCTATGTACTGTAAAATCTTTATGGCCCAAAATTTGATTCAGAAGTATTAAAACACAGATATAATGTATCTGTCTTAAAATATACACATGCATGTGTCTATATGCCTGTATGTTTTTATGTGTACTGTCACAGAAAAGAGCCATAAACAATAGCAATTCAAGCAGCAATGAGCAACTCTAGTACAATAACTGAGCTTGTAAATACATTTCCATAAAGGAAAATGAGACCTCTTGGATAAATAGCTTTTAGGATGAAGAAAAAGCCTACTGATGTTATATGAAAAGAATGGAAGAGGCACTCACTGGTCAAATATGAGACTATTTGAGTAAGCACATCAGTGGACTACAAGATATAAGATATGCTTAAATTTATGAACACATACTGATCCTCAAAACAAAGAAAGAAGGAGACAAACTTGTCTGGAAGATGCCAGAATACTAACTGGTTATTTTAAAACTGTCAAGAACAAACAGAAAAGCATCAAACATTTATCCTATCTTTCCCATGTTAACATCAATTCAGGTATATAAATCATTGATTGAATTAACTTTATAGAAGTATTTAAGTTCAAGGATGAATGAAAAAATGATAGAATATCATTGTGTGCTTGGCAAACAAACAAATCTTCTTTTATCTTTTCAGGATAAAAAATAAAACTGGATAGATAATGAAAAGATAAAACTGGAAAGATCATGAATTGATAATTTGTGGTAATCAGATCATGAGAATATGGTGATCTGCATTTGTAATTGTATTGATTTTTTAAAACCTATTAGTTTTGGACCACACATGAAGAAAGTAAGGATAATAGCAATAAAAGCTGAACCAAAATAGTATAAAATAAGGAGCCAGCAGTACAAATATGAGAAAATAAAGAGGAAAAGGACAAAAATAAATGGTACACAGTGAATTAGCTGTATTCCTGACTGCAATCCAGATCGGCTAGCAGCTTTTGGTTGGAAGTCTATGGAAATAGATACACAAAAACAAAACAAATAGGCAGTACCTGTGACACTGGAGAGGAATTTCAAGAAGAAAAAGACACATTTGCTAAAGTGACAGGAGGCACAACTCTGAGCTATCCCAAGCATAAGCTTAGGCCATGACTTTGTTTCCAGCAGCATCTACACACACAGGGCGAGAGAGATGATCTTTCTTTCCTTCCTTCTATCTCTCACCTATTTCTCATCTATTGATATCTATCTATCTATCTATGTAGTGAAAGATTATATATGTGTTATAGCATTTCAGGCATGCCCAACTCTTTGTGACCCTATAGACTATAGCCTGTGAGGCTCTTCTGGCCATGTGATTTCCCAGGCAAGAATGGGAATAGGTTGTCATTTCTTTCTCCAGGAGATCTACTAGGCCCAGGGATTGAACCCATGTCTCCTGTGTCTCTTGCATTGGCAGGCAGCTTCTTTACCACTGAACCATACCATAGACCAATTTACCAATTTACACATATGAAAGAGCCTTGAATGGTGGCAATAACATTTAAAGAAAATAAAGTAGAGGACACACTTTTTACAGAGCTTCTTTATGGGTCCTTGTAGAATTACCAGTTTAGAATCTGACATACAGAGACCTCTAGGAAACATGACTGAAAAAGTACACAAATATATAAAATTAATAAAATGATGGCACAAAACAGAATGCTATGTATGTGTGAGTATGGTGGTTTAAATACATGGCTGCAAATTTTTCTGACACCCTTTTCACTGAGACATGGGTTTTGCCCTGATCCTCTGAAATAAGATAATCTTTGCCTAGTATAGTGCAGCCAAGGAGATGTTACCTGACTTTGGAAGATAGGCCCTGCAGCTTCCATTCTGTTTGGCGGCCTGAGACTTCAGTTAAGAATCTTACTGACCTAAAACATTCATGTAGCAGAAGCCAAAAGGTACCAGGCATGTCAGTTGTGAATGACACTTTCTTGAATTCTACAGATCAGGCCTTCTGCAGCTGAATATCAGTGGGTTACTTTCTCTGATGCCATAAAAAGTAGAATTCCCCAATACTGACCTGCTTAAATTCTTGTTCCTCAATTATAATAATAAAATGATTGTTCCTTAAGTCATTAAGTGTTTTGGTAGATAATTAGGCTAGGGGAGGTCATGAGCTCTGATCAGTGAGAATGATGAGTCAAATCTGTCTGTAGTTGATCTTTAAGTTATTGAATCAGTGATCAAGCAACTCAAAGATACAACTAATTGGGTGGTTGTAACCTTCCAATTCCTCCCTGGTTCCTTGGTAGAACACACACTAACTTCAATAACTAATGTAGGATGAAGGAGCAAAGCAGTCTGTCTCATTCCTTTTCCCTCTTAAATAAGCTTTAAATATAATATTTGAGCTTTAAAAAATTGTGCACACATACCGTAAGTGTTAAAAAGTATTACATAATAAACAAGAAGAATACAACAGCAATCCAAGAAATAGAACATTACAAATAATTTGCATCTACACCACCTATTCCATACCCCAATCTCCTTTTATATCATTAAGGAAAGAGGAAGATTATAAAAAAGTTCTATCTGCTGCCATATAAATAACTGATGCACTACATCAGGAATTACACAGTTTAGAATCCTCACTAAAGAGGCACAACAAAGGCAAAATTCTTTTTCTTTATTCATTGTTTCTATGTGCTATTTTACAAATATTCAAAGGCAGGTCTTTTTTTTTTACTATTAATAAGATTTTTAACATTCATGCAATTAAAACATGGGAATAAACTGGAATTAGATTATTTTCATTATATTGTATGTCTACCTCAGCTGGAATAACTGTCATTTTTCAAGATTCACAGCTGTACAGTCATTGGGAAGTTATCTAGCTGCCTGTGATTTTATACATCTGTCAGTTAAATCACATATACAATTGCATTATCTAGCTTCTGGGAAAATTATGTAGATTCATAACACTGCCTAGGGAATTATGGATCTAGAAAACCATGAATGAATTACTAGGAGAAAAATATATTGCTTTCATCTATGACAGATATAATCCAGCTGCAATATTGTTCATATTATGTGCAGAGTAGCTAAATGGAGCTGCTTCACACCTGCAATCAGAAACTTAGACAATAAAGTAGTACTTGTGACAATAAATAGGGCTCTATGAAGTTTAGTTGGTGTTTCAGATATCCAACTTGTAACATAATCACAACTTTAACAATACTACTCCGTTTGTGTAAATATTTCATAGAGATGTAACACTTGAACCACAATATCTATTTATTTTTAAGATAAGTTGAAATATTTTTGAACATGTAGTCTAGATTTTATAGGCCATCCTGGTCATCACTTGGTACCTACAAAACATTACAGTCCAATACAGACATGCACAAGATGTTATAATAATTCTTAGTGATTACCAATACTTTTGTAGATATCACGCTTTTAATAAATCTAAAGACAACTTAAAGAATAAATAAAATATTAAACTTTTTGTAAATATCAGTTCAGTTCAGTTTAGTTCAGTCACTCAGTCGAGTCCGACTCTTTGCAACCTCATAAATTACAGCACACCAGACCTCCCTGTCCATCACCAACTCTTGGAGTTCACTCAAATTCACATCCATTGAGTCGGTGATGCCATCCAGCTATCTCATTCTCTGTCATCCCCTTCTCCTCCTGCCCCCAATCCCTCCCAGCATCAGGGTCTTTTCCAATGAGTCAACTCTTCACAGGAGGTGGCCAAAGTATTGGAGTTTCAGCTTTAGCATCAGTCCTTCCAATGAATATTCAGGACTGATTTGCTTTAGGATAGACTGGTCAGATCTCTGGGCAGTCCAAGGGACTCTCAAGAGTCTTCTCCAACACCATAGTTCAAAAGCATCAATTCTTTGGCACTCAGATTTCTATATAGTCCAATTCTCACATCCATACATGACCACTGGAAAAAACATAGCCTTGACTAGATGGACCTTTGTTGACAAACTGATGTCTCTGCCTTTGAATATGCTATCTAGGTTGGTCATAACTTTCCTTCCAAGGAGTAAGCATCTTTTAATTTCATGGCTGCAGTCACCATCTGCAGTGATTTTGGAGCCCAGAAAAACAAAGTCTGCCACTGTTTCCACTGTTTCCCCATCTATTTGTCATGAAGTGATGCGACTGGATACCATCTTAGTCCTCTGAATGTTGAGCTTTAAGCCAACTTTTTCATTCTTTTCTGTCACTTTCATCGAGAGACTCTTTGGTTCTTCTTTGCTTTCTGCCATAAGGGCGGTGTCATCTGCATATCTGAGGTTATAGATATTTCTCCCTGCAATCTTGATTGCAGCTTGTGCTTCTTCCAGTCTGACGTTTCTCATGATATACTCTGCATATAAGTTAAATAACCAGGGTGACAACTTACAGCCTTGACATACTCCTTTCCCAATTTGGAACCAGTTTGTTGTTCCATGTCGAGTTCTAACTGTTGGTTCCTGACCTGCATACCGGTTTCTCAAGAGGCAGGTCAGGTGGTCTGGTATTCCCATCTCTTCATAAATGCCAAGGACCAAAAAATGTACTGACCAACTAACAAAAGCATTTTATGCTTAAATATTAATCACTAGGAATTCCAATTACTAAATAAAGTTAATACTATGTGCTAACATATTTTTATAAAACATACATAATATGTAGCTTATGTTTTAATATGAAACCATATTTCAATTATCTTATATGCAATGTACTTTAAATTACAAATAATTTTAAAATCTGGAGTCAAATTAATGAACATATACAGTCCATTTCTTACTATTATTTCACAGAAACAAGACAGTTCTCTGAAATTTAAATTCATCAAAGAGACTGCAATTAATAGTGCAATGTGGTATGTGACAGTTATAACAGTTATAATCTAGGATTGATGTTGTTATTAGTCACTCAGTCATGTGTGACTCTTTGCGACCCCACGAACTGTAGCTCACCAAGCTCTTCTGTCCATGGAATTTTCCGAATACTGGAATGAGTTGTCATTCCCTCCTCCAGGGGATCTTCCTGACCCAGAGAATGAACCTAGGTCACCTGAATTGTAAGCAGATTCCTTAATGGAATCTAGGGAAGGATAGATTAGATCAAATGTGAGAAGCAATTTATATTCACAATGATGATGGGAGAATCCTATCAGAAGGAGATTGTTATGAGAGTTCAAATTTGAAAAATAAGTAGTATCTTAAAACGTACAAGTCAGGTAGGAGTGTACTTCAAACCTCAAAACAGCACAGGCAAATAAAAAGTGCTTGAACATGGAGTGTTACACTCTTCTACTCTGAGTCTAAAGTACATGAGGAACCTGTGAGAGAGTTAAGAGCCAAAAGATAAAATGGACTATATATATTATGCCAATTAATTGAACTGTAGTTTGCAGATTCTAGGAGCAGCTAATTTACTATGAATTTTTAAAAATGTTTTCTCCTTAGTAAAATATTGCATCTGGTCCCATCACTTCATGGCAAATAGATGGGGAAACAGTGGAAACAGTGTCAGACTTTATTTTGGGGGGCTCCAAAATCACTGGAGATGGTGAGTGCAGCCAGGAAATTAAAAGACGCTTACTCCTTGGAAGGAAAGTTATTACCAACCTAGACAGCATATTAAAAAAGCAGAAACATTATTTTGCCAACAAAGGTCCATCTAGTCAAAGCTATGGTTTTTCCAGTAGTCATGTATGGATGTGAGAGTTGGACTGTGAAGAAAGCTGAGCGCCGAAGAAATGACGCTTTCAAACTGTGGTGTTGGAGAAGACTCTTGAAAGTCCCTTTGACTGCAAGGAGATCCAACCAGTCCATTTTAAAGGAGATCGGTCCTGGGTGTTCTTTGGAAGGAATGATGCTAAACCTGAAACTCCAGGACTTTGGCCACCTCATGTGAAGAGCTGACTCATTGGAAAAGACCCTGATGCTGGGAGGGATTGGGGGCAGGAGGAGAAGGGGACCACAAATGATGAGATGGCTTGATGGCATCATCGACTCAATGGACGTGAGTTTAAGTGAACTCCGGGAGTTGGTGATGGACAGGGAGGCCTGGTGTGCTGCAATTCATGTGGTCGCAAAGTGTCAGACACAACTCAGTGACTGAACTGAACTGAAATTAAAGAAAGTGATTTAGGAAGATTTTGTAATAGTTCAAACAAATTATGATGGAGGCCTGAAATAAATTATATCAAGAAAAGTATAAGTAAGAAGGCAACATATTGATTTATACTAAAGGGCAAAATGATAATTTTTTTTGCTAATTCAATTTTTAGTGTGCATTTTTTGGGAAAATATTATGTGTTACACATTTCAAAACAAAGGAAGCCCAACAAAAGAAGAATGAAAGGACCTAGAATCAAAAACAGGATTAAAATCCTTGGCCTAAGAAGACTCTTCAACTTACTATTTAGTATACCTTTGACATTATCTTCCTAACTTCAAAATGGCAAGGCATATGTCATATACATGCATAATTTTGAAAATTTCTCTATCAACTGAAGTAAAATGTTAATACAAAATTGATAGAAATGTGTTAATATAGCTAATGTTAATAGACAAAGGATATATGCTATATATATATATATAGCTATATCTATATATTATATACATAAATGATATAAAATTCTCACTTTTTTTGGAAATTAAAGAACCATCACCATGAAACAATAACTATTAAAGTAATTATTTTGAACGTCTTTGAGAAGAGAATGGGCCAAACAACAAAATTTTATTTTTTTCACAGTTCTGGAGACAATAATTTAAGAACATGGGTGCTGGCAGGGTTTTTCCTGAGCCCACTCTCCTTGGCTTGTCAATATCTGCTTTTTGTTGTGCATTCACATAGACTTTTCTCTGTGTGCAAGCCTCCCTGGGGTCTTAATTTAAGGAGAATTTGGTCATACCGGATTAAGACCACACCTTTATAATCTTATTTAATCTTAATTGTCTTTTAAAGGGCCCATCTCCAAATATAGTCATGTTACGGAGTAAAGGATCTAACACATAAATTCAGGGAGGGATATATTTCAGTCCATAACACAGCATATATTGTTTTATATTTTATTTAAATCACTGTTGTTATCATCATAATAGGTGATAAAGACAAACTACTCCTTAGTCTGAAGACAGATCTGATATCTTTTTAAAAAACACTATATATTTAAAAGGATATTAGAAATATTTACCTCAGAATTTCCAAAAGACAAGTAAAAGTCTATTACCTCTATATTTATATCTATTTCTCAAGAAAATAGTTTCCTTTCTTTGTAATTTTCCTGTGGAGTTTAGAACTGATAGGATAGGGACTGGGAGAAGGTGAAGGTATCCTTTCAATTTGCACCATCAAATAAACTAATGAGCTTACATTAGGGAGAAGGAACTAGAACTGGATTAAGTACTAAAATAGGATTACACACCAAACATTTCTTATCTGACAAGAAACCATAATGGCCTCTGGACCTCGGAATAGAAAATAACTTGTCTTGAGTAACCAAAGGGTAAGTTACTGAAAACTGATTGTATATAAACAGGATGCTATAGATCAACTCATATTTAAATTGATTATTACACCGGACCAAAATCCAAAAGAAAAAATTCAATGAAGCAAGAAAAAGATTTAAACTGTAGGTTCAACTAATTAAAAAGAAAAGTATGTTAGTCCCTCAGTCATGCCCCACTCTTTGCAACCCTATGGACTGTACTCTGCCAGGCTCCTCTGTGTATGGAATTCTCCAGGCAAGAATACTGGAATGGTATGCTATTCCCTTCTCCAAAAAAAAAAAAAGACTAGGGATTAAAATATCTATAAAATAGGGATTAAAATTAAAATATACTCTAAAAATTATAATATGCTAACTCTTTTTCTCAATATTTTCTATACCTGGATATCTTTTGTTTTCTTTAGTGACTTCAACACTTTTAGTACATTAAAATCAAGGCTTTATAAAACTTATCAATTCAATGACCTTAATATATAATGCAAATGTGCACTGTATAAATATGTCTGGCTAAATTTCAGCCTGCATCTAACTGGCCAAGACATGACCCTAGAGCTGGCTGTGTGGAGTCTAAGGAAATATTTTCTTTGCTTCTTCCAAAGCTGCTATCCTCTTGCAAAGACCTACACCCAACAGTGTGCACCTTCTTGCCAGGAAGAGGAAGCATCCTTTTCTAATTTGCTCTCTGGGATAGAAGTCTCTGATTCAAATCATTAATTCATCAGCTCCAGTCCTGAGAAAGTTGTACTATCATATTTCCAAAAGTAGATAATCATGAAGTGACTTTTTCCTAATCAGCTGTCTATCATATTTCCCTTGTATCACTCTTTAAAATTATCAGCATATAACCTCACTCATTGTGACATCTTTTCCTGTCCAAATCCAATCATATCGACATGTTGAACTTTTCAGTTATTTTTCAGAACCTGCTTTGTTTCCCAACTCCTATTGCCTCCATTTTACCAACCTTCTAATAACTCCATAAATTATATTTATATTTCATATGTGTGTCTTTGGGAAGAAGAATCATGCCGTATTCATCATGTTCTCCACAGACCCTGCCTTTAAGCACAGTTGGATTTTATTGGCTCTTCCTGCACCTTTATAATTGCCTCATAAATGATCTGGTCATTTTCAGTATCTTTATTTTTTTCTATCAAATCTATATAAAATGTCATGACCTAGAAATTCTTTATTTTCAATGAAAAATCCATATTGTTTTCCAATCTAGCCTCAACCTGTCTTTCTGTACCTATTTATTCTGCCCTCAATAACTCTTGATAACCTCTGCTGCAGTCAACTGTCCTGAAGTACTTCATCTTATCTGTTCTCTATGATGCCTTGACCCTAATGTCATTTTATACTTCACTCTCCATCTCTCCTCTCTCTCTCTCTCTCCACACATACACATACATGCATACACACACACACACATACATATAGAATGTTGAGCTGTTTTATTGTTTTGTGACTTGTGCTCAAAACATAATGAAAGGGTGACTGGTGCTCACCCTTTCATTATTCTATGTTTGCTGTATAGTATAAAAGTTACATGCAATAGATCACACAATATGGTCTATTGTGCTATAGATCACAATAGCCTTCAATTTGATATCATCCTCTTGCTTTTCCCTACACCTATCTTCATTCTTAAGCAACATTAATATTTTTGTCATTATAATTTAATTTTCTTTTCTTAGAATTTTATAAATTGAATGATACAATATGTGATTTTTTTGGTCAGAATTCTTTTACTCAGTAAGAATGAGGTTTATCCATGTTGCTGCACACATTAACAGATGTTTACTTTATATTTCTTAGTAATATTTTTATTTTTATTTTTGTATTTTTTTAATATAAATTTATTTATTTTAATTGGAGGTTAATTACTTTACAATATTATATTGGTTTTGCCATACATCAATATGAATCCACCACAGGTATACATGTCCCAGAAGGATGGTACGGGGAGGGAGGAAGGAGGGGGTTTCAGGATGGGGAACATGAGTAGAATTTTTTGTATGAGTGGTGTGCTGCCATTCATGGGTTTCAAAAAGTCAGACATGACTGAGCGACTGAACTGAACTGAACTGAGCACAATTTTGGGCTTCTCTGGTAGCTCAGCTGGTAAAGAATCCACCTGCAATGCAGGAGACCCCAGTTTGATTCCTAGGTTGGGAAGTTCCCCTTGGACTAGTGATAGGCTACCCACTTCTGCCTGCAATGTGGGAGACCTCGGTTCAATGACTGAGTTAGGAAGATACGTGGAGGAAGGCATGGTAACCCAGTCCAGTATTCTTGCCCGGAGAGTCCCCATGGTCAAAGAAGCCTGGCAGACTACAGTCTATGTGGTCACAAAGAGTCAGCTATGACTGAGTGACTAAGCACAGCACAATGTCACAATTTTTTATCCATTCACTTGTTGATGGAGATTTGGGTTGTTTACAATTGAGAGTTAATAAAATTATAGTTACTGTGAACATTTTCATACAAGCCTTGACAAACATATATTTTCATTTCTCTTGGGTAAATTCCTAGGAGAGGAAATCTTGAATCTTATGATAAGAGTGTTTTTAATTTTATAAACTTCTAAATAGTTTACAAAAGTAGTTGTAACACTTTTCATTTCCAGCAGTCCTAGTTCCTCGTTGTCATCGTTCAGTTGCTCTGTCATGTCTTTGTGATCCCAAGGACTGCAAAACCAGGCTCCTTTGTCCTCCACTATTTCCTAGAGTTTTCTTAAATTCATGTTCATTGAGTCAGTGATGTCATCCAGCCATCTTATCCTCTGTTGTCCCCTTCTCCTCCTGCCTTCAGTCTTTCCCAACATTAAGGCCTTTTCCAGTGAGTTAGCTCTTCACATCAGATGGCCAAAATATTAGATCTTCAGCTTCAGTCCTTGCAAAGAATATTTAGGGTTTATTTTCCTTTAGGATTGACAAGTTTTATCTCCTTGCAGTCCAAAGGACTCTTAAGAATCTTCTCCAGCATCAGAAACATTCAAAAGCATTAATTCTTCAGCACTCAGTCTTCTTTATGATCCAACTCCCACAACCAAAAGCTTCCCTTATGGCTCAGCTGGTAAAGAATCCACCTGCAATGCTGGAGACCATGGTTCAATCTTTGGATTGGAAAGATCCCTTGGAGATGGAAATTTTAACCGTTCCAGTATTTTATCCTGGAGAATTCCATGGACTCTATAGTCAATGAGGTTGCAAACAGTCGGACATGACTGAGTGACTTTCTCACATCCCTACATGACTATTGGAAAAACCATAGTTTGACTACATGGGCTATTTTTGGAAAAGTGATATTTCTATTTTTTAATATGCTGTCTAGGTTTGTCATAACTTTTCTTCCCAGAAGCAAGCATCTTTTGATTTCATGGGTGCAGTCACAGTCCACAGTGATTTAGAGCCCAAGAAAATAAAATGTGCCACTGCTTCTACTTTCTCCCCTTCTATTTGCTATGAAGTGATGGGACTGGATGCCATGATGTTAGGTTTTTTATTTACTTATTTTTTTCACTACCACCCAATCCAGTAGGTTTGTTTTCATGGTTCCTCCTTTTTTTCTTTTAATTAATTTATTTATATCTTTAATTGAAGGATAATTGCTTTACAAAATTTTGCTTTCTGTCAAGCCTCAACATGAGTCAACCATTGGTATGCATATATCTCCTCCTTTCTGAAACTCCCTCCCATATCCTTCCCCTTCCCACTCCTCTAGATTGATACAGAGCCCTTGTTTGAGTTTCCTGAGCCATACAGCAAATCCCCATTGGTTATCTATTTTACATATGATAATGTAAGGTTCCATGTTACTTTTTCCATACATCTTACCCTCTCCTCTCCTCTCTTTATGTCTATAAGTCTATTCTCTATGTCTGTTTCTCCAGTGCTGCCTTGTAAATAAATTCTTGAATACCATTTTTCTAGATTTCCTTATATACGTGTTAGAATACACTATCTTTCTCTTTCTGACTTACTTCATTCTGTATAACAGGCTCTAGGTTCATCCACCTCATTAGAACTGACTCAAATGTGTTCCTTTTATGACTGAGTAATACTCCATTGTGTATATGTACCACAACTTCTTCATCCATTCATCTAATGGACATCTAGGTTGCTTCCATGTTCTAGCCACTCTAAGTAGTGCTGCAATGGACAATGGGATACATGTGTCTTTTAAAATCTTGGTCCACAGGGTATATGCCTAAGAGTATGATTGCTGGGGCATAGAGTTGTTTTATTCTTAATTTTTTTAGGAATCTCCATCTGTCTTCTATAGTGGCTGTATCAGTTTACATTCCCACCAACAGTGCAAAAGCATTCCCCTTTCTCCACACCCTCTCCAGCGTTCATTGGTTGTAGCCCCTTTGATGATGGCCATTCTGACTGGTGTGAGGTGATATCTCATTGTAGTTTTTATTTGCATTTCTCTAATAATGAGTGATGTTGAGCATCTTTTCATGTGTTTGTTAGCCATCTATATGTCTTCTTTGGAGAAATGTCCATTTAGGTCTTTTTCCCACTTTTTGATTGGGTTTTTTGTTGGTATTGAGTTGTATGAGCTGCTTGAATATTTTGGAAATTGATCTTTTGTCAGTTATTTCATTTGCTATTATTTTCTCCCATTCTGAGTGTTGTCTTTTCATCTTGCTTATAGTTTCCTTTGCTGTGCAAAAGTTTCTAAGTTTAATCAGGTCCCACTTATTTAGTTTTGTTTTTATTTCCATTACTCTAGGAGGTGGGTCACAGAGGATCTTGCTTTGATTTATGTCATAGAATGTTTTCTGCCTATGTTTTCCTCTAAGAGATTTACAGTTTCTGGTATTACATTTAGGTTTTCAATCCATTTTGAGTTTATCTTTGTGTATGGTGTTAGGAAATGTCCCAACCTAATTCTTTTACATGTAGCTGCCCAATTTTCCCAGCACCATTTATTGAAGAGGCTCTCTTTGCCCTATTGTATATTCTTGCCTTCTTTGTCAAAAATAAGGTGCCCATAGGTGTATGGGTTTATTTCTGGGCTTTCTACCTTGTTCCATTGGTCTATATTTCTGTTTTTGTGCCAGTGCCATACTGTCTTGATGACTATAACTTTGTAGTATAATCTGAAGTCAGGAAGGTTGATTCCTCCAGCTCCATTCTTCTTTCTCAAGACTGCTTTGGCTATTTAGGGTCTTTTGTGTTTCCATATGAATTGCTAAATTTTTTGTTCTATTTCTGTGAAAAATGCCATTGGAAATTTGATAAGGATCACATTGAATCTTTAGATTGCATTGGTAGTATAGTCATTTTCACAATATTGATTCTTCCTGCCCAGGAACAAGGACTATCTCTCCATCTGTTTATGTCATCTTTGATTTCTTTCATCAGTGTCTTATAATTTTCTGTGTACAGTTCTTATGTCTCTTTTGTAAGTTTATTCCTAGATATTTCATTCTTTGTGTTGCAACGGTGAATGGGATTGATTCCTTAATTTCTCTGGCAATAAATGGATAACAAATGGACAACCTGGAAGAAATGGACAGATTCTTAGAAAAGTTCAGTCTTCCAAGACTGAATCAGAGAAAAATAGAAATTATGAATAATCCAATTATAGGCACTGAAATTGAAACTGTGATAAAAAAAAAAATCTCCCAAAAGAACAAAAGTCCAGGACCAGATGGCTTCACAGGAGAATTCTATCAAATGTTTAGAGAAAAGCTAATGCTTATCCTTCTAAAACTATTTCAAAAATTGCAGAGGAAGGAACACTTCCAAACTCATTCTACAAGGTTACCATCACCCTGATACAAAAACCAGACAAAGACAACACACTAAAAATAAAACTACAGGCCAGTATAACTGATGAACATAGATGCAAAAATCCTTACTGAAATTTTAGCAAACAGAATTCAGCAACACATCAAAAAGCTCATACACCATGATCAAGTTGGGTTTATTCCAGAGATGCAAAGATTCTTCAATATATACAAATCAATCAATTTGATACACAATATTAATAAATTGAAAGATAATAACCATATGATAATCTCAACAGATGCAAAAAAAACTTTTGATAAAATTCAGCACTCATTTATGATTAAAACTCTTCAAAAATTGTACATAGAAAGAACATACCTCAACATAGTAAAGGCCATAGATGGTAAGCCTACAGCAAACATTATCCTCAATGGTGAAAAACTGAAAGCATTCCCCCTAAGATCAGGAACAAAGCCAGGGTGTCCACTTTCACCACTACTTTTCAACATAGTTTTGGAAGTCCTAGCTACAGCAATCAGAGAAGAAAAATAAATAAAAGGAATCCAGATAAGAAAAGAGGTAAAGCTCTCACTTTTTGCAGATGACATGAAAACCCGAGAGAAAACCCTAAATATAGCATCAGAAAATTAGTAGAGATAATGAGTGAATTTAGCAAAGTTGCAGGCTACAAAATCAATACTCAGAAATCACTTGTATTTCTATATACTAACAGTGAATACTGGTTTTTGGCCAAATTTTTCCCTCTCTTCTTTCACCCTCATCAAGAGCTTCTTTAGTTCCTCTTCACTTTCTGCCATTAGAGTGGTATCACCTACATATCTGAGATTGTTGATATTTCTCCTGTCAATCTTGATTCTAGCATGTGATTGATCCAACCTGGCATTTCACATGATGTAATCTGCATAAAGTTTATAACCAAGGTGACAATATACAGCCTGACAAACTGCTTTCCCAATTTTGAGCCAGTCCATTGTTTCATGTGCAGTTCTGTCATCCTCACAAAGACCTGGTATGCTCAAAATTCTTCTCTTATTATAATAGGTATGTAATGGAACCTCACTGTGGTTTTAATTTGCATTTCCTAATGTCAAATGATGTGAAGCATCTATTCATTTCCCTCTTTGCCATCATATAACATTTTTAATGAAGTGATTGTCCAAGTCTTTTACATCTTTTTAAATGGAATATTTATCTTATTATTGAGTTTTGAGTGAATGTACATGTACCTGGTGTCTATGGTCCATGAGTCTTTGTGTTTTGGAATGGCCAACTTTCTTTAAAATCAAGCTGAGGAACTCTAGACTGTTAACGGCAGGAGAACTATGGATATCTAAGTGATCTATACATTTTAATTTTGTATTCTCAACTGGTGCATAGATTCATTCTACAGTGGAATGTCTTCCTCTTTTAAGGAGTAGAATAAAAATATTTGATGTGCTACTTATTAATCAATCACAACATTTATACACATATTTCTTTCTAAAAATGTAAAAATTCCAGTGTCCTTTATTTTCTTTTGAATTAAATTATTTCTAACAAATCTTTCATTCTTACATAAAACAAAAATCCATTCCATCATATTTTCCCTTATCATATTTTGAATAATTTCCTTTTCATCATAATAATTTATCTCCACAAACTTTCATTTCTTTGTGTTTCCTAACATATAAAGTTAAAGATGATTATTAACAATTATGAATATAATAAATACTGACTGGATCAATTATATTTGACCTTTATAACTGAATTCTTTAAGTTTCCTAGCTACAAATCATTTTCAATATTCTAGTCTGTGGTCAGTAATCATAATTAATGAGGCTAAAATTCAGTTGACCTAGTAAATGTAAGGAGAAGGCAGTCGCACCCCACTCCAGTACTTTTGCCTGGAAAATCCCATGGACGGAGGAGCCTGGTGGGCTGCAGTCCATGGGGTCGCAAAGAGTCACACATGACTGGGCGACTTCACTTTCACTTTTAAATTCCATGCATTGGAGAAGGAAATGGCAACCCACTCCAGTGTTCTTGCCTGGAGAATCCCAGGGACGGGGGAGCCTGGTGGGAGTCTATGGGGTCGCATAGAGTTGGACACGACTGAGGCGACTTAGCAGCAGCAGCAGCAGTAAATGCAAATATCTATCTATCTATCTATCTATCTATATACACACATGTATATATATATATATATATATTTAGTTGTATGACATTCACTATTTTAATTCAGTTGAGATTTATTTTAAACAAATATTACATTTTAACTGGATATTTGATAGCAAATTAAAATTTTCTAAGCAAGTATTTGGTACCATACTTGATTATATAAAATGAACATAAATTATTTAGAGATTTTAATATTTTAAGTAATTAATTACTATAGTTCATTAACAATTTTTAAGCCCATATATTGATTACCCTGTAACAGTAATACTTCTTGATTTAGAAGTCAATATGCATTATCAAAAATAGTGCCATCAATCACATAATCCTTAAAGATACAAGTTGAAAATATATTTCTAAATATTTAATTTATAAATTTATTAATATTTTAAGGGTACCAACCAGTATTTTTATTTTAATAGTACTTGTAAAGTAATGGCAACAAAAACTGGCCATTATATTATTTTTTCAATATGTACATGATTAATGTTGGCAGAATGTAAAGAAAAACTTGAGGTAAAACTAAAACAAAAGAAGCACCAATGATAAAACTTTAACTGTAGTCTTCAATGTTAGAAACACATTAAGTGCTAAACATAAGGCACTGTGCTGTAGTTTGTGCATTTATGCAGCTAGCATTTGGACTATTACCAACAGCTGCTTGTGTTCTTCATATAACATAGTGTATGTATTTATATGTATAAAACAGAACTTGAGCTTATACCTTTAAGGAGAAAACAAATAATAATAAATTTGTTTAAATCTTCATAGCCAAATAAAGTGATTTGACTGTTTAAAATTGAGGCCTCCATTTACAATTGTTATTTCTTGTCAATGTGAGACAGGATGTTCAAAATGTACAATATATTTACTCTATTAGAATACATCTTTGGTCTGAAATTTTATTTAAAAATCAAAAGAAACAAAATAGCCAGTTCCTACAGTGGTGACTAAGATATATCTTTATGTATGTTACAGCCTAGATTTGGAAGTTAGTGATATCAAAGAGAGAAAAATCTGAGTGGCAAAGGAGCTGTGCCCAGCTAGCATCTATGACAATGTCGCTGCCATCTTTTAGATGGTTCTCAAACACTGATGCACACAGGAATCATTGGATGCTTTAAAACAAAGATTCTGATTAGTTCTGAGTTGCAGCCAGACATTCAACATTTCTCGCAAGATTCCTGGTTTTTCCTGATTTCACTTATAGAGAGCCATTTTGAATAGCAAGTCTCCAGACTATTTTCCAAGTACGCAAGATCCTGGAACCAGCTGTTCAAATGGCATTGAGCCATTTCAAAACGTATAGGGTCTCTCCTCTGGTTTGCCCACTGCTAAACTAATAGGCAATTGTCTTTTAAGTGTATGGGTGCAGAACTGATATAGGATCTGGGTTATCCACAGTTTCAAGCAAAGACTCTTCTTAACAAAATATGTAGTCTGTGGTAGAAAAGTTAGTAGATAGGGATCTGGGGCCAGTTATATCTGCATCGCAGGCTAAATGAGGTAGTCAAAGGAATCCAAGTATCCTAAATTCAAATCCATTCTTCCAGATCACTAGGCCAATATATTTATCAAGGAAGTCAATTCATAATGTTTTAATATATAGTTTATTATCATGATTTGCAAATTTTTAAATATTAAGACCAATCATATGTGGGCTTCCATTTGTCTCTTGTTGTATGCCTTGCAAATATTAGTGCTGGCCTGTGAGTAAGTGTGAACACACTGCATTATACTGTTTCCATTATATTTAGGAGAAATGATTCCTAGGTGTTACTGAAGAAGGTACCTCTCTGCTACAGTGCACAGACAGAAACACACAAAAAGGCACACAGATCTAGACCTACTAATAATATAAATTGAATAATCATAGTGACAACTTAACTAAAGGGTTTATTTTCTTAAAAGTCACATCTTACATATACACGCAGTATACACTGGAAAAGACCCTGATGCTGGGAAATATTGAAAGCAAAAGGATAAGGTAGGATGACAGGATGAGATGGTTAGATGACCTTACAGACTAAATGGACATGAGTTTGAGCAAACTCTGGGAGATAGTGAAGGACAGGGAAGCCTGGTGTGCTGCAGTCCATGGGGTCACAAAGAGTTGGACATAACAACAACAGCACATGCATATATCCATTTTCCTCCAAACTCCCACCCCATCCAGGCTGCCACATAATATTGAGCAGAGTTCCCTGTGCTATACAGAAGGTCCTCGCCGGTTATCCATTTTAAATATAGCAGTGTGTGCATGTCAGTCTCAAACTCCCTAACTATCCCTTCCCCCCTTTTACCCCCCTGGAAACCATAATCAATACATGTATATGTATCGCTGAGTTCCTTTGCTGTCCACCTAAAACGAACACAGCATTGCTTAATGGCTATTGTTGTTCAGTCACCCAGTCATGTCTGACTCTGCGAACCCACGGACTGTGGCTTGCCAGGTCTCTCTGTCCCTCACCAGCTCCCAGAGTTTGCCTAAGTTCATGCTGCAATATAAAATAATAAATTGGAAAAAAATGAGTACCACCTTGTAGAAGTAAAGAGAAGGATAAACAATTAGGGTATTTGGATTCTACCAACATTTCAATTGTTTTTTATATACCTGAGAGAATCAAGAACATAGTTAAAAGCACAAAAAGTTAGTTTCCTCTTGGTACCAGGTTGGTTCATTATTATCCTAGGAAATCTGAGCATTTTTGTCATGTTAAAGATTACTATAATTATTCAATAAAATAATTTGACTTTCAGCATCAGAAAGCAAAATCAGTCATAATTTGGAGAGCAAATTCAGGCTTTATATTTTGCTTTTCATATAATCTTGAAAATATAAGAGGTTATAATTTTAAGATAATTCATCAGAATAAGTAGAGCAAGATCAATCAATATTTTATGTCTGAATTGATTAGATTTCCACTAACAGTTCTATTCATCAAAAAGACATACACGACTCTATTCCATCCTTCTCTTTTTAACCTAAGGCAGAGAAAGTATCACATAAGCAAATCAGACAACCATAAAGAACAATGTTGTGTGAGGATAATTCTGAATAAATACTTTAGAGAACTTTGATGATTTTAGATGGAATAGCAAACTGTCAAAACTGTTTGCCTTCCCGACACCCTCCCAACTCCTTCAGCCTGGATAAAAAAAGTTCAATGATTCAGGATGAAGCACCTTCTAAGATATACTTATGTGATCATATATACTTATTACCTAAGTGGCACTCACAGTAAAAGTATTTTTATTCTGTTCATATTATTTTACCTTCACTGTATAAATATGCTGGGATAATGAATCCTGCAGCCCTTTCTAAACAACTTTAAAAACTTAATCATAAAACAAGGAGAAAAGTATTGGCACATATTCAATGAGACATGAGATTAGTTTTATCTTTGGGATGTTGTTCTTACCAACCAAAATTTCCCAGACTTGAACTTACTTTTACTTTCTTATCCTACCATGGTTGTAGAAATTAAACAAAGGACACAAAATCATTAAATGTTCTGCTTGAAACAATACAAAAGAAAAATATGCAAAACTGAATTTAATAAAGTGGAACTTCAGACCGCCTTTTTACTAAATACAGAATGCTAATTTGGCTCAATATTTTAAAAAGGAAGCTTTCCAATCAAGCTTATTTCAGAAATTACTAGAACATTCAATAAATTTTTTTAATTTATATTAAAAAAAAATTATTATCATTATTGCCAATTTACTGTACAAGTGATTGTTTTTAGTCACCTTAAATTATGTATTTTCTATATGCAATGTCATCTGAAAAAATGTAAATTAAATATTCTGGCTTTTAACTTCAGTTTGGTGAATATCTTCATACACAACATTGATGAAACAAGCTGGCAGTAATGCTCAAAAATAATCAAATCTTTTGATTATCTTTTGAATAACCCAGGAAATAAGGAAAACTCCTATTAAAAATTCTATCACACTATAAAAATGTGGAGAGATAACCTAACAGATTAGTGGAAAGAACTAGACTTTCCTGTATTTACAAAGGCAAAGATTTTAAAGGTGGACAGATTTTCAAAGAATTATTTACCTGTTTCAGTCAGTTACTCAAGACTGATCAAACTAGTGATTTATTCCCAATTTTTCTTTTTTCCAAATAGTTTGCCACTTTATTATTATGGATTTTTTAGTGCTCTGGATTTTATGCTGGCAAGTGGATGCTCAATCAGACTATGACTTTTAGCTGTATCATTTAATTTTTCAGCTGAGCTTTAGGTAATAAATCTGTTGTCAGTCTCTCTATTTGTGTCACTATGAGACATATGAAGAATGAAGCTGTGAGAAAAGCAAACCAAAGCACATTCCTTGCTTCATGGCTAAAAGCAACAGATCAACAGCTAAAAAAAAATGACTGTCTCTTATATATTGCAAAGTACATGTTGAGCCCTTTAGCTCATTTCCCTTTACTTCCAAAACAAGCCACCTATATGAAATAAATCATGCATTTTCATAAGCGCATTGTTACATTTTTTGCAATGATTTTAACCTGAAAATTAAATGATAAACAAGAACCAATCAAATAGAACATACTATGGAATTCTTTAAGTGAAAGTATATTATTTAAATTTTCTTCCCTGTGATTATAGGAAGCTAAATAGGTTGATTACGCTCTGCTTAGTCATTCAGCTATTTCCGACTCTTTGCAGCCCCATAACTGTAGTCCACCAGGCTCCTCTGTCCATGGAAATTCTACAGGCAAGAATACTGGAGTGGGTTACCATGCCCTCCTCCAGGGATCTTCCCAACCTAGGGATCTAACCCAGTTCTCCTGCATTTTAGGCAGATTCTTTACTGTCTGAGCCATGGGGAAATAATGTGAAAAAAAAAAGTTTTAGAAATTTATCATGAAAACTTGAGAAATCATTCGACTCTACTGGTGTCAGTTTCATCATCTGCAAAATGAAACAGACAATTTTAGATTTCTAAGGTCACTTTCAGCTATAACATGCTATGCTCTTTTAATACTATAAATCACACGCTGCCTCTCATTCACATATATATGACTTAAAGATGATTATCTTCTAGAGAAAGCTGAACATTTAAGGTATGCCACTAACTCTGTACTGCAATTCAATACGTTCATTAAATTTTGTTATAGGTGGAAAATTCTTCACCCTCACCTGCAGCACTTAGCTCAAAGATTAGGCAGAAAGTGCTTTCCAAAATATACTTGCAAAAACTGATATTCTTCTTATCTCTCTATATTAATTTAATTCTGAATGTAATCAGCATGTCTAATGACCTGTAAATCTCACATCTGCCTCTGGACCCTATATGGTAACTTTATCTCATGATGCATCTTCTCTTCCATGCGTTTTGTTATTAATGTAAATTTTTTATTAATAGTGGTCAGTCATGAGAATCACTGCCTATATTTAGGCCCCAATGTGACAAAGTCTATTCTTGTATGCAGTGGTAGAATTTTTCATGACATGCTGAGTGTTTATTTACAGGGGCTGTCCAGCATATAAAAGAGCTCTGTTAACACAAACAAGACTTCAGGTTCTTCTCATTTACTGTCTGATGAAAATCGACTAATGGCATGCATGCCAAAGAAGGACGATGAATTTTTCATATATTTTAGTCCTTTTTGCTCCTTTAAACACCAATATTCTCTGAAGTGATTACATAGTCCTCTACCGGAATCTTATCCCTTGGGTGGCAAGAGGCCAAAGGAACACGAGCTTGAACTGACCTTTGGATAAGTTTGCACCATTTTTTGCAGACTTGCAAGAATACCAGGCTAACTCCAGAAAGCAAGCAATTAAAGAATCAAGTAAACTAAGGAAGAGCAAAGTGATATTTTTAAAATTTCTCTAAATATAAATATAGTCTAAAGTAGTTTTATTAAAATGATGTGGAAAAAAGCTGTATGTATATTTGCATGCATATATATACACATGTAATTTGTCAATTTATATTTCAGGATGTGTGACAAAATTAGGCCTTTAATAATTATTTACTTATCCTATCATACAACAAATATTTATGGAGCACAGAGAACACTAACTATATGCTAAATACACTAAGAAACACTGAAGAAAGTAATGTAACAAGATATTAAAACTCAGGATACTTAAGTTACTGGAGATCAACTATATATGGGCTATACAGCTGCTCATGTATGTGTGTGCTCTCAGCTATGTCTGACTCTTTACAACCCCATGGACTAGCTCATCAGGCTTAATTTTCCAGGCAAGAATAATGGAGTGGGTTGCTATTCCCTCTCCAGGGATCTGCCACACCCAGGGATCAAACTCATGTCTCTTGAAACTCTTGCACTGGCAGGCAGGCTCTTTACTAACTGAGCCACTGGGGAAGCCCTATAGCTGTTCAAGGAGGTGTTTTATTTACTTATTATGATAAAATAGGTCATTCCTTTTATATAAGATACAAGATCAGACTTGTATCTTTTCTCTAGAAGAAGCTTAATCAAAATTTCAGTTTAGCCCAAGATGATTCTTTTATTTAAAATTATAAAAAGCATGTACCAATCATTTTTTTTTAATGTGAAGAATTTGTGTATTTCACTGATCTATGCTCGACTACTCTTGATTTCATGTCTTTTGATTCTGCGAGAGCTCTGTTTCCTTGTAATAAACACTATTCTTTACTTGAGTAAAAAAATAAAATAAAATAAACTGTCACTTTCACTTCCTTTACAAAGTATAAATTGGGGAGTATTTGAAATGAGTCTTTTTAGAACATCTCCCTGTGTCTTAACAAGAACTTTTGAAGAAATTTCATTCTCCAATGTCAGTAATAACTGAAAAATTTTCACAAGAAAATCTCAGATCCCAAAGGGTTTTTCTTTTCTTTATTATATCTTAAAATATTTTTTGAGTATTTATGTTAGCTTGCTCCTAGTAAGAAATATATTGTAATAATTCAGGATCTTATAAATCATTTGAATCTTTCTTTCAGCAAAGTGACTATTTGCTCTAATATTTAAACAATTTACAAATACTTAGTAAATGAAAATGGCACTTAGTAAGAATTCTTCAAGAAGAATAACAAAATCTATGGCTTTTATTCATATTCCAAAATAAGGCCAGCTGACAACAAGTGATTTAGTAATACTAGTTGCATAAAAACTTCTTCAGTGCAGCCCCAGGCGGCCTGCAGACACGGTGACTGCCTGACAAATGGCAGTGCTCAGGCTGAGTCCGCAATGGGAAGCAATCCCTGAATTAATGGGAAAGTTTGTCACAGGCATTACAATTCCCCTAAAGTGGAAACAGGCAAAATACTATCTAGAAACTAGATTCCTGGGAAAAATGCTCAAGTCAAGTTAGCAAGAAGTTATTGTGTATCTATCATGTCTTAATATTGTTCTAAGCACTCCACAGGTTAGAAAACAAATAGTGTACTTGTCATGTTCTCCTCATGGAAATCTGCAAACTTATTCTGAGAGAAAAGATGCGCGTAAGAAAATCAGAGACAGCTCCTCTCTCATCTCCATGCGCATCCAGTTCACTCTGGTCTATTCACACTGGCTTTTCTCCTATTCTTCAAGCAAGTAATGCTTCTTCTCTCTTTAGATCTTCTGCATATGTGTAGCTTTGTGAACTCTTACTTTTCCATTAGATTTCAGTTTAAATATTGCTTTTTAAAAGGTTTCCTTGGCACTTCCCTGAAACAGAAACTAAATTAACTCCTCCAGTTTTATTCTTTTGTAGCACCCTATATATTATTTTCCATTGATTTATCACATTTAATAACTATGTATTTAATTTAGTGGTTATTGATTTTATATCTGCCTTCCAAACTAATAACAGAAGCTCTATAAGGGCAGAGATGTGTCTGATTTGTTGGGCATTCCATCTATTAACCTTACACCATGATATCTCAACCTTAGGGCATGGGACATGTGCTTCCAGATAATCTTTTAGAGTGAGGGCTGCTCTGTGTAGAGTAGATTTAGTAGCATTCCTGACCTCTACCCAACAGTTGCCACTAGACACTCCCCTCAAGTGTAACAAGCAAAAATACCCCTGAACATTGCCAAATGTCCCCAAGAGGACAAAATTGTCCCCAGTTGAAATACACCATCCTATACTAATGCCCAATACATAATACAGATTTAATAAATGCTTGTTGAATTAGTAATCAAATGAAGGAACTGATCTAGATACCATACTATTAAATACTAGAAAATTTGTGCCAAATTGAAGTTGCCAATTTCTTAGTTTATTTTTTTATCAGAATTAAACAAGATGATGCATGGAAGATATGTGTTCAGTACCTTATACATATTAAATCTTCAGTAAATAATTANTTACCATGCCCTCCTCCAGGGATCTTCCCAACCTAGGGATCTAACCCAGTTCTCCTGCATTTTAGGCAGATTCTTTACTGTCTGAGCCATGGGGAAATAATGTGAAAAAAAAAAGTTTTAGAAATTTATCATGAAAACTTGAGAAATCATTCGACTCTACTGGTGTCAGTTTCATCATCTGCAAAATGAAACAGACAATTTTAGATTTCTAAGGTCACTTTCAGCTATAACATGCTATGCTCTTTTAATACTATAAATCACACGCTGCCTCTCATTCACATATATATGACTTAAAGATGATTATCTTCTAGAGAAAGCTGAACATTTAAGGTATGCCACTAACTCTGTACTGCAATTCAATACGTTCATTAAATTTTGTTATAGGTGGAAAATTCTTCACCCTCACCTGCAGCACTTAGCTCAAAGATTAGGCAGAAAGTGCTTTCCAAAATATACTTGCAAAAACTGATATTCTTCTTATCTCTCTATATTAATTTAATTCTGAATGTAATCAGCATGTCTAATGACCTGTAAATCTCACATCTGCCTCTGGACCCTATATGGTAACTTTATCTCATGATGCATCTTCTCTTCCATGCGTTTTGTTATTAATGTAAATTTTTTATTAATAGTGGTCAGTCATGAGAATCACTGCCTATATTTAGGCCCCAATGTGACAAAGTCTATTCTTGTATGCAGTGGTAGAATTTTTCATGACATGCTGAGTGTTTATTTACAGGGGCTGTCCAGCATATAAAAGAGCTCTGTTAACACAAACAAGACTTCAGGTTCTTCTCATTTACTGTCTGATGAAAATCGACTAATGGCATGCATGCCAAAGAAGGACGATGAATTTTTCATATATTTTAGTCCTTTTTGCTCCTTTAAACACCAATATTCTCTGAAGTGATTACATAGTCCTCTACCGGAATCTTATCCCTTGGGTGGCAAGAGGCCAAAGGAACACGAGCTTGAACTGACCTTTGGATAAGTTTGCACCATTTTTTGCAGACTTGCAAGAATACCAGGCTAACTCCAGAAAGCAAGCAATTAAAGAATCAAGTAAACTAAGGAAGAGCAAAGTGATATTTTTAAAATTTCTCTAAATATAAAT
Organism: Neotragus moschatus; assembly: GCA_006410615.1. Classification (NCBI taxonomy): domain Eukaryota; kingdom Metazoa; phylum Chordata; class Mammalia; order Artiodactyla; family Bovidae; genus Neotragus; species Neotragus moschatus. Next base: position 1,043,140 of record SJYA01000057.1, on the reverse strand, counting down.
ATAGTCTAAAGTAGTTTTATTAAAATGATGTGGAAAAAAGCTGTATGTATATTTGCATGCATATATATACACATGTAATTTGTCAATTTATATTTCAGGATGTGTGACAAAATTAGGCCTTTAATAATTATTTACTTATCCTATCATACAACAAATATTTATGGAGCACAGAGAACACTAACTATATGCTAAATACACTAAGAAACACTGAAGAAAGTAATGTAACAAGATATTAAAACTCAGGATACTTAAGTTACTGGAGATCAACTATATATGGGCTATACAGCTGCTCATGTATGTGTGTGCTCTCAGCTATGTCTGACTCTTTACAACCCCATGGACTAGCTTATCAGGCTTAATTTTCCAGGCAAGAATAATGGAGTGGGTTGCTATTCCCTCTCCAGGGATCTGCCACACCCAGGGATCAAACTCATGTCTCTTGAAACTCTTGCACTGGCAGGCAGGCTCTTTACTAACTGAGCCACTGGGGAAGCCCTATAGCTGTTCAAGGAGGTGTTTTATTTACTTATTATGATAAAATAGGTCATTCCTTTTATATAAGATACAAGATCAGACTTGTATCTTTTCTCTAGAAGAAGCTTAATCAAAATTTCAGTTTAGCCCAAGATGATTCTTTTATTTAAAATTATAAAAAGCATGTACCAATCATTTTTTTTTAATGTGAAGAATTTGTGTATTTCACTGATCTATGCTCGACTACTCTTGATTTCATGTCTTTTGATTCTGCGAGAGCTCTGTTTCCTTGTAATAAACACTATTCTTTACTTGAGTAAAAAAATAAAATAAAATAAACTGTCACTTTCACTTCCTTTACAAAATATAAATTGGGGAGTATTTGAAATGAGTCTTTTTAGAACATCTCCCTGTGTCTTAACAAGAACTTTTGAAGAAATTTCATTCTCCAATGTCAGTAATAACTGAAAAATTTTCACAAGAAAATCTCAGATCCCAAAGGGTTTTTCTTTTCTTTATTATATCTTAAAATATTTTTTGAGTATTTATGTTAGCTTGCTCCTAGTAAGAAATATATTGTAATAATTCAGGATCTTATAAATCATTTGAATCTTTCTTTCAGCAAAGTGACTATTTGCTCTAATATTTAAACAATTTACAAATACTTAGTAAATGAAAATGGCACTTAGTAAGAATTCTTCAAGAAGAATAACAAAATCTATGGCTTTTATTCATATTCCAAAATAAGGCCAGCTGACAACAAGTGATTTAGTAATACTAGTTGCATAAAAACTTCTTCAGTGCAGCCCCAGGCGGCCTGCAGACACGGTGACTGCCTGACAAATGGCAGTGCTCAGGCTGAGTCCGCAATGGGAAGCAATCCCTGAATTAATGGGAAAGTTTGTCACAGGCATTACAATTCCCCTAAAGTGGAAACAGGCATAATACTATCTAGAAACTAGATTCCTAGGAAAAATGCTCAAGTCAAGTTAGCAAGAAGTTATTGTGTATCTATCATGTCTTAATATTGTTCTAAGCACTCCACAGGTTAGAAAACAAATAGTGTACTTGTCATGTTCTCCTCATGGAAATCTGCAAACTTATTCTGAGAGAAAAGATGCGCGTAAGAAAATCAGAGACAGCTCCTCTCTCATCTCCATGCGCATCCAGTTCACTCTGGTCTATTCACACTGGCTTTTCTCCTATTCTTCAAGCAAGTAATGCTTCTTCTCTCTTTAGATCTTCTGCATATGTGTAGCTTTGTGAACTCTTACTTTTCCATTAGATTTCAGTTTAAATATTGCTTTTTAAAAGGTTTCCTTGGCACTTCCCTGAAACAGAAACTAAATTAACTCCTCCAGTTTTATTCTTTTGTAGCACCCTATATATTATTTTCCATTGATTTATCACATTTAATAACTATGTATTTAATTTAGTGGTTATTGATTTTATATCTGCCTTCCAAACTAATAACAGAAGCTCTATAAGGGCAGAGATGTGTCTGATTTGTTGGGCATTCCATCTATTAACCTTACACCATGATATCTCAACCTTAGGGCATGGGACATGTGCTTCCAGATAATCTTTTAGAGTGAGGGCTGCTCTGTGTAGAGTAGATTTAGTAGCATTCCTGACCTCTACCCAACAGTTGCCACTAGACACTCCCCTCAAGTGTAACAAGCAAAAATACCCCTGAACATTGCCAAATGTCCCCAAGAGGACAAAATTGTCCCCAGTTGAAATACACCATCCTATACTAATGCCCAATACATAATACAGATTTAATAAATGCTTGTTGAATTAGTAATCAAATGAAGGAACTGATCTAGATACCATACTATTAAATACTAGAAAATTTGTGCCAAATTGAAGTTGCCAATTTCTTAGTTTATTTTTTTATCAGAATTAAACAAGATGATGCATGGAAGATATGTGTTCAGTACCTTATACATATTAAATCTTCAGTAAATAATTACTAGCAACATTATTATGGATGGAATTTACTATCAGGCTATATGGGACAGGCATGAACTACTGACCATCATTTTTAATTCTTAAATAAGCAGTATTTCTAACAGAAGATTGCTCTGACATGATGTGTTGGATGAATAAAAGGTAAGGACCCTAATGATTAGTATCAATGGGAGACTAAAGGTATGGAGACTAGTTGGCAATCAGCATGAAACTGGAACCATGAACCAGTACAAGTTGAAAGGCACCGTTCTAGAATAGCCTGGGATATTTACAACTTCTGGGTTGCAAGTCCCTTAGAGGGAATAAGGTCTTGAACTAAGGTGAGATGCCTTGCAGATGGCTTTCTCTCCCCTTCAGTCTCCTGTTGCTTTATGTTTCCATGGAATATCTCCCCTGGAATATCAGTCTTTCTCCTATTCTTGGCCTTCAAATCACCACTCAATTCCCATCTCTCAAAATACAAACAAAAAAAACCTCGTCTGACTCTTGGCCAATACAAATCTCTGATCTCTGAGAAACATGACTTCTTACTTGTCAATTCCAGGTAGTGTGACAAATCATTGTTTAGCATACTACCTCACTATTCTTTCATTCTTGTTAATTTCCTTTGAAGTTAGGCTGTCTGATTTCGAGATATATAAGCACAATTGTAGGTAAAGAAAGCAATGATTTTTTTTTTAAACTCTATCCTTTACTTTCATAGAATATCAAAGATAGAAGGTAAAGAAAGCAACGCTTTTTAAAAAACTTTATCTGGTTCTTTATTTTTATAGGATATCAAATATAGAAAGAATGCAGAGGTCAGGTATCAGATCTATCAGAAAATTCATGAATTCCCATTATAATCGTCAGAAATATGGTTAATCAGATGATGCTTGTCTATTTCTAGTAACCTTCTAGGAAGTCTGTCCTTGAACATTTCTTCTAAAATATGCAAATAGAAACTCTTAAAGGATGCTTTGTGTAGCTATTGATATTCCGTTCAGAATATCTCCTTAGTTTCAATCTTTTACCATTAAGGTTACATTTTGCCCTTCTCAATGTGCTTTGTATTTGTTCAAATATATTTCCTCAAAAATGATCCCTTATTTTACGTATTTTCCTATAATATGTATAAAACACTTAAGCCTAGAAATCCACTGTGTTTCTTTTAGTTTTTATTCCACTCCTAACTTACTTTACGGAGAAGGCAATGGCACCTCACTCCAGTACTCTTGCCTGGAAAATCCCATGAATGGAGGAGCCTGGTGGGCTGCAGTTCAAGGGGTCGCTAAGAGTCGGACACGACTGAGCGACTTCACTTTCACTTTTCACTTTCATGCACTGGAGAGGGAAATGGCAACCCACTCCAGTGTTCTTGCCTGGAGAATCCCAGGGATGGGGGAGCCTGGTGGGCTGCAGTCTATGGGGTTGCACAGAGTCGGACATGACTGAAGCAACTTAGCAGCAGCAGCAGCTTACCTTAATATAGTACTATATATTTTCAGTAAACATTCTTTCTATATTTGAGGCTGTTTCCTTATTCATTATCATGTAAAATAGCTTCTCTACCCTGTTATGTATATCTCTTAGTACTAACCAGTTCTCATTTTGTCTGGAGAAATAAAGGACATTATAGAAGGAGGATTTGGGTAAACACTAATAATGACTCAAAGTTGGAAATAATGAAAAAAAGGAAGCAAAAAGTATATATACCTTCCTGACTTATCAAGCATTTGGTTGAATCTAATCAGATGACAGTACCAAAACTTGTAAAATGATTCCTCTGGTTAATACACAGACACACACAACTAAATAAATACATACTTTAGATAGAAGGCAGTTTAACATAAGTATTTTAATGAGTAATAAGGTAAATATCTATAAACAGTGTGATAAAACTGAAAAAAGTTCATTTGGTTTTAGGTTACATCATTGGAAGTGTCTTATGTGTGCCTGGGCAGGGTAATTATAGTCCCATGCCATTGTTCATTGTGCAGACAACACCTGAAAGATAAGAGATAATCTAGGATGCCACACTTTTAAAATAATAAAAATAAAGTGGGTGACATAAATTTTAAAAAAAAGATAACAAAAGCAAATGTAATTAAATGAGTATAAAAAGAATAAAATAGAGAGGGCAAAGGAGGCTAGTGTTCAATGATGAACAAGATGACAAGGGCATGTTAAAGCAAATGAAGATGGCTAACTTGGAAAGATAAGATGCTTGATTAACTTAAAAGCTTCTGCACAACAAAGGAAACTATAAGCAAGGTGAAAAGACANAAAGCAAATGTAATTAAATGAGTATAAAAAGAATAAAATAGAGAGGGCAAAGGAGGCTAGTGTTCAATGATGAACAAGATGACAAGGGCATGTTAAAGCAAATGAAGATGGCTAACTTGGAAAGATAAGATGCTTGATTAACTTAAAAGCTTCTGCACAACAAAGGAAACTATAAGCAAGGTGAAAAGACAGCCTTTGGAATGGGAGANGTGCCCTGGGACAACCCAGAGGGATGGTACGGGGAGGGAGGAGGGAGGGGGTTTCAGAATGGGGAACACATGTATACCTGTGGTGGATTAATGATGATGTATGGCAAAACCAATACAATATTGTAAAGTAATTAACCTTCAATTAAAATAAATAAATTTATGTTAAAAAGTTGCTCGGAAAGAATAATTTAGTGGAAGGATTGTCATGGGGGGAGGAATGATATATGTTTTTTATGAATAGATTATAATGGGTATAAATGGATTCTATGGGAAGAAAATAAATATCAACTTGATATAAGGAAGTTGTATGTAATAGTAGGACATTCAAGACAGAAGGTCCTATGTGACTGAGAATTGAGATTTCAGATGGTATTAACAACTGACTTCTAAATTTCACTACTCTGTCCTATGTTGCAATAATCTGAATTGTATTTTTAATAAATAAATAATGTAAGACAAGTTAAAGTAAAAGAGAGCACTCAAACTTTTCATCTCAAAATAGGATTACATTTTTAAACAATAGACATGGGTTCCTAGGGAGATATGATTATCAAGAGTTTCACAAATAATATAGGCAGTGGGAGGCAGGGATTTTATGCCAAACAAAATGTAAGCTTTCTATGAGGGTTTGAGAGGAAAATAGACAAAATGATCATTACACCCTCAGAGTTTAGATTTCTATGATGTAAAACTAATTGATTTTAAGGGGAACGTAAGCCTATTTATTATAAAGGACAGAAGTTCCATGGAACTAATGGGCAGTGTCTCAAGACTTAGCAAGGAGGCCTAATGCAACAGATCTGTCAGCGGGGAGGGGAATCAGGAAGACACCAAAGTGAGGTCTCCGCTGTGGTGTCAATAGCCACAAGCAGCCTGGTGAGTGCTCTCTACATTGATGCAAACGAATGCCAAAAATCAAATGATATTGGCTCTTTTTTAAAAAAGGATGGTCTCTCTAAGTAGCCTGTACATGTTGAAAATCTGATGATAGTTAAAATATGCAGGGATTATTTTGTCAAACTCAAGCTATGCAAATTATTTCTTCTCCTTTCCATTTTCCACCCTCCAAACAAAACATGCACGCATACAACAAAAAATATTTACTCTTTTAAATATAAGATTGTTTTTACCTGTACAGTTCTATGGTAAGATTTATATAACATTATGGTCACACATTTATACTATCTGAGATCAAAGAATATCTGCAGTGTGGACAGTTTTCCCCGGAACTTCATGTGAAATCCTTTGCTAACTTGTACCACAGAGCCACTCTGACTTGTCTATTTCTTCGTCTTCATTACCACACAAAAAATGCTATTAATAACTATTCTATACAAAGCATTAGAAAAATATCAGGAGAGACGTATACAATAAAGAAGTGCATGGCGTATGCGTGTGGGCATGAAAACAGATACCACAGTACACATGTGTGTCACTTGGCTTCTAAAAATCAGTTCTCTATGCTGTGGTATAAACACAACAATGCTTATATTCATTACTCTTTTTTTCTTTTTATATCTAAATTTCTTATTGAAAAGTATATTTTGAAAAATGAAAGCATTTTCCCAAGAAGTTAAAATAGCTATAGTTAACAGTATGCATGGATTTTATGGCTAGAGGAAGTTTGAAATTTGCAAAACCATATCATCTCTGAAATTTTGTAAAATATTATTAAAGTTTAAATGTTTTGATGTAGAAGAGCTAAAGTGAAAGTGAAAGTTGCTCAGTCATGTCTGAATTTTTGCGACCCCATGGACTATACAGTCCATGAATTCTCCAGCCCAGAATACTGGAAGGGGTAGCCTTTCCCTTCTCCAGGGGATCTTCCCAACCCAGGAATAGAACCGGGGTCTCCTGCATTGCAGGCAGATTCTTTATCCCCTTTGCTATCAGGGAAGCCCCACAGAAGAGCTAAATATAACCTTAAAATGGAAACTGGGAGCATCCATATCTTGATAACTAAATTATCATCAGTATCAGATTTGTTAGAATTTGATTTGTCATAACAACACAGAGGGAAAACTGGAGTGTAAATACTTTTAATTATTCAAGTAATAGGTATGGTTAAGACTGAGACAAATGACTAAACATTAGTTAAATATTAGCAAATGTTTAGTAAAATGTAAATAAAACTCAGCTCTGNGGTGTCAATAGCCACAAGCAGCCTGGTGAGTGCTCTCTACATTGATGCAAACGAATGCCAAAAATCAAATGATATTGGCTCTTTTTTAAAAAAGGATGGTCTCTCTAAGTAGCCTGTACATGTTGAAAATCTGATGATAGTTAAAATATGCAGGGATTATTTTGTCAAACTCAAGCTATGCAAATTATTTCTTCTCCTTTCCATTTTCCACCCTCCAAACAAAACATGCACGCATACAACAAAAAATATTTACTCTTTTAAATATAAGGTTGTTTTTACCTGTACAGTTCTATGGTAAGATTTATATAACATTACGGTCACACATTTATACTATCTGAGATCAAAGAATATCTGCAGTGTGGACAGTTTTCCCCGGAACTTCATGTGAAATCCTTTGCTAACTTGTACCACAGAGCCACTCTGACTTGTCTATTTCTTCGTCTTCATTACCACACAAAAAATGCTATTAATAACTATTCTATACAAAGCATTAGAAAAATATCAGGAGAGACGTATACAATAAAGAAGTGCATGGCGTATGCGTGTGGGCATGAAAACAGATACCACAGTACACATGTGTGTCACTTGGCTTCTAAAAATCAGTTCTCTATGCTGTGGTATAAACACAACAATGCTTATATTCATTACTCTTTTTTTCTTTTTATATCTAAATTTCTTATTGAAAAGTATATTTTGAAAAATGAAAGCATTTTCCCAAGAAGTTAAAATAGCTATAGTTAACAGTATGCATGGATTTTATGGCTAGAGGAAGTTTGAAATTTGCAAAACCATATCATCTCTGAAATTTTGTAAAATATTATTAAAGTTTAAATGTTTTGATGTAGAAGAGCTAAAGTGAAAGTGAAAGTTGCTCAGTCATGTCTGAATTTTTGCGACCCCATGGACTATACAGTCCATGAATTCTCCAGCCCAGAATACTGGAAGGGGTAGCCTTTCCCTTCTCCAGGGGATCTTCCCAACCCAGGAATAGAACCGGGGTCTCCTGCATTGCAGGCAGATTCTTTATCCCCTTTGCTATCAGGGAAGCCCCACAGAAGAGCTAAATATAACCTTAAAATGGAAACTGGGAGCATCCATATCTTGATAACTAAATTATCATCAGTATCAGATTTGTTAGAATTTGATTTGTCATAACAACACAGAGGGAAAACTGGAGTGTAAATACTTTTAATTATTCAAGTAATAGGTATGGTTAAGACTGAGACAAATGACTAAACATTAGTTAAATATTAGCAAATGTTTAGTAAACTGTAAATAAAACTCAGCTCTGTAGATATGTGGACTTTTGCTATATTCACAGAAAATTTTAAGAATGGTAACTAACTCAAAAAGGTACTCAAAATATAACTGCTTACTTATAGGCATAAAGGACAAAAATCTTTTTACTTTTAATAAACAATTAAATATGAAATGTCCCTTATGATGTTCATTATTCTATTCACATAAATGACACAAAAGTAGTGCTGTTTTCACCAAGAAGGATATTAACATGGTTAGAAAGATTTTATGATGAACTTTGCAGGCAAATCAATACAAATCACTTAAAAAATACTACTAAAAATCCTGGTAGTATTATACTTGGACATATTTATTGCTCACATGACAACCATGTTCATCACAAACAAATTAATGATATTGTCTTCATCTACTTAAATGATCTCACTTTAATACTTCAGAAACCAAGAAGCTACAGCAAGAAAGCTAAATCAAATATAAAAGAAAACTGCTCTTTAGAGTCCAAACATTTCTATAGCAATTTTTCTTCTCTGTTTTATTTACATTTCTGGTGACACTGCAAGATACCTTAGAGATTTTAAAAGATTTCTATTTAGTCAATTATATCATAGCTCAAATGTAAAGCCTAAAAATTCATTCTTTAGACAGTCAAAACACAAAATAAAAATAATTTCTACAAGACTATTTGAACCAAACAATAGAGAACTCTCAAAAATATTAATTTGGATGTAATAATTACAATATTTAGCTACATTTTATAAAATGCTTACCTATTCAATTAATCATTAATCATTTGAGGACATGCATTTCTGACCTCATCTCAGAAAGGTTAAATTTTTAAAAATTCAGATTATCTTATTCTAAATTATTACTGGCAAACCAGTGTTTTTTAGTTATCATTTGTTTTAGGTACTTGAGACGGTAGATGGTAATAACCCTAGAATGTCACTGACTTTAAAATCACTATGGGAAACCATCCAGAATCTTATTTTGCTTTACATTATTCTTCCAGTGTTTTACAGGTAATGGGAAAGAAAGGCTCTGACTGATACAAGTGTGCCCCAGCCAGCCCTTTGATATGCTTTCCTCGGGGCTGCAGGCCTCTATGCTGTCTTGGTTCACTTTCTCTCACTGCTATACCTCTGTACTGACTGCTCCGGATGCCTTTCTGTTTATCTCTACACTCTTCTATGCTCTTCAAATATCTTTCTGAGATCAAATTGACTAATATTGTATGTATTTAAATGTACAACCTGATATTTGATACATATATATTGCAAAATGATTGCCACATAAGGTTGGTTAACACGTCCACCTCCTCACATAATTACAATCAAATACCACATCTTTAAAAATCATTACTCACTCCTCCAGACTAAGTATATACTTGTCATAGAAGAGAGGACTTTTCCATCATCACACTAATAATGTCTCTTTTATTTTTATATATTTAGTCACCTTTATTTATACTTGTGTGCTTGTGTTTACAATAACTTGGTGCCTTTTTGTGTGGGTGTTATATTTGTATTAATATATGCCTTTTCTGTTAATATGTAATCTTCCAGAGCATAAGAACCCTTTCTATTTTCATTGACTGTTATATTCCCAACTTAAGATAGTGCCTGGCTCTTATCATGAGTTCATTAAAAAAACACGTGACCCTGAGAAACAAAGAGTGAAGTTAGCTCATACATAAACAACTTGAATGAATCTCAGGTAGACAGCATTCCAGACTCCTCTTTATTTACAGGTTTTCTGGATAAAATCTTTCAATCACAATCCTGCCACAAAGGTCTTAATTCAAATAAAATACTGAGCATTTCTGTTTCAGCATCTTTTTCCCTATATTCCACACATCTCAAAGAAAGTACAAGGTTTAGCAAGATTGATTTGGGTTTAAATGAGCTGGTAAGCTAGAGTAGGGAGTATACTATCTTACTTTCCTCTCTTTCTCTCTTTGAGTCTCAGTCTTGCATCGCACTCCCCTCCCTCCCTTCCTGCCTTCCTTTTATTTTTTTTTTCCTACTAACATCCTAAATATAGGTCCTTCAGAGAGATCAGTAATGATATCTTTATCCCTTAATAGTTCTATTTGGATTGGAGTGTCTTTAGGTACTTCTTCATATCTAATGGATAGAAATGATTATTTTAGCTTTGAGAGAAAGTTTTCTCCTACAACACTCTTTTCTCAGTAATCTAGATAAATTGCCAAGCAAGCACATTGTAACCTTGGTAAATTTATCTATGGGAACACTCACATAAGCTTGAAATTAGTATGCCCCTGGAGACTACTCTATTTTTCCTTCTTAATCAAACCTTTTAGGTGGAACTTTAGTCTTGGAACAGAGCAGACAGAATTTGCAAGCTGAATAATGTTGGCTCACAGAATGCATTCTTGTACACATGGAAGAGAAATTGTGACTAAGTGACAGTGAGGTTTTTAACTTGCATGTTGTTGGTAACCTTCTGTTCCTATACAGGCAGAGGGCTTTTTTGGTTAATGGGCTGGGTTTGTGGAACACTTGTCCCTTGATGCTGTGTCTGAGCCCTCAGGTCAGGACACAGACAATTTACATCCGTTTACCTGATATTCTTTATACTCAGAGGCTACCAGTTTAGTCCCAGAAAGCCTGACCCTACCATGGTTTGATAAACAGGCAGGCAAGAAATATTGCATTAACACAGTTCTTATATTCAGTCAAGGGAAAAAGCAGGAGGTATTATAACACTCTGCACTCATTCTGTTTTTACCAGGCTTTTAAACTGCCATTAGTGCTTACTTACTAAATCTTATTCAATTTAGATTAAATAAAGAAGAAAAATCTGTACATATTCTAAATAACCCATCACTAAGATTGTTTAAACACTGCTTCATATACATAACCACTTATGTTAACATATCAAAAAAGAAAACATATTTTATAACATTTTTATATTTATGGCATAATTCTAGAGGATTTAAAAATCAATTGATCTAGTGGCTAAATGAACAGTTTCAATTGAAATACTTTAAGATTCATAAAAGTTATCAGAAACTCAAGGGAATAGTTTATCATTTCTCCTATAAAGGGATACTGATTTAACTAATATGTTACTTTAAGAGATACTACTATTTAAATAACCAGAAAGCAAAAGCTTATTTTCACCCAGCTCCTGAGTATCAGTGTAATCAGACTCATTAAAAAACACCTAGAAGTAAATTTTAGAGTCATGCAGATTTTACTTGCCTGTTTTTTTTTTTCTCTCTTGACTTACCTTTGATGAACTTTATGAGAATTTCAAGTTATTTTCCTATACTAATTTTTTGCTTTATTCATTCAATAAACATTTATTGAACACCTACTCTATGATAGATGCTACAGTGATTTTTGTCAGTTCTACAGTGACCAGGAGAGAAAAGTTCTGTTCTCATGAAATCTTACTTTGAAGGCATATTTTTAAAATAATGAAATAAAATGAATCAACATAGACTAATGTTCAATAGGACTAAGAACCATGAAAAAATAGAAGGAACTATTAGGGGATATAGGGTAATGATAGCACTATTTTGGAAGAGTGATCAAAGTGCATATATGAGGAGAAAAATTTTAATCAGAGATTTGAATAAATTGATAGAGTGTATATGAGGGAAGATGTTCATGGATAGGGAATATCAAAAGCAAAGGTCATGAGGAAGTGAATCATTTGAAGTATTCAAGAAGTAGGAAAACAACCTGTGTGGTTGGTGCAGATTTATAGGAGGAAAAAGAAAAAGTAGAACATGATGTCAGATTAGGTAGTGTCTTCTTGGCTTAAAGACTACAGGATGCAGTGACTAGACCAATCCAGTTTTCATTTCTCACTTTATTCACTTATCACCTATTTACCATGTATAATTTTGAAAAAGGAGTAACTGCTTTGCACACAGAGGAGCAGTAGAAAATCTTAAGGAATTAAATCAATGCATTGTCAGAAAACAGGTCCTCTGCTCACCTGTAACAATCTCTCAGTGACCATTATCAGCGTAGGAAATAATATACAGTCAATTTCTCTCCTACTGTCATCTCAAGATGCAAAAGCTTTGAAATCAAACAACAAAAATGTATTATTTTAGTTAGTTTTTGTGGTCACAAGGCATAGAGATTCAGTCATGATGCTTCATGTGAGAGGAGATTTATTGTAAGTGTAAAGAAGAAAAACCACACAATTTAATAGGAACACTGATGGTCAAAGTTCTTCCTTCTATGGGAAAATCATTATTCAGCTCCAGGGACTGGCAGCTCTTTTTGTTTCAAAAAAGCACTCTAGTGCCCAATTTGGCTAACAAAGGCCAACTCTTCCCAAACACTTACCTTAAATGGGATTGTCTAGCAAAAAGAACCATACACACACACACACACACACACACACACACACACATCACACTAAGACTTTTCTTTGTTGGACTGGTAGACCGAGAGTGAGAGGATATTAATATGTGGATGAGAAAGTGAAAATGAAAGTCACTCAGTCATGACAGACTCTTTGAGACCCCATGGACTATACAGTCCGTGGAATTCTCCAAGCCAAAATATGGAAGTGAGTACCCTCTTTCCCTTCTCCTGGGGATCTTCCCAACCCAGAAATCGAGCCCAGGTCTCCCACATTGCAGGTGGATTCTTTCCCAGCTGAGCCACAAGGGAAGCTCAAGAATACTGGAGTGGGTAGCGTATCCCTTCTCCAGCAGATCTTCCTGACTCAAGAATCGAACTGGGGTCTCCCGCATTGTAGGTGGATTCTTTACCAGCTGACCTATGAGGGAAGACTTTATGGATGAGAAAGTCCAAGAAACTAAGCTTGGAAATGGTCAGAGCAGAGCAGTAATTCAGAACAAACAGGCCCCTAAGACGGGTGACCACAGTAGTCACCCCAATGTGCTAGTCTCTTCATGTCTTTGCTCTCTTGACAAGCAACTTCCTTATCTCTCTTCTTTATAAGATATGACTTTGCCTCAGACTTAACACTCACACAACTTCAAATCATATATGCCATCACATTCAACTCTTTTTTTCTTTTTTCATGTTGGTATTTCACATTGAGCTTAACTACGGTTGATTTATATTCTTGCAGCTTGCTGAGAAGTGAATTTGGGTGACTTGGATCTGATCTGGCCTATGAAGGAATGAAGAAAGGTTGCAGATGGATAGAGATTGGTGAATGGGAAGAATAAAATAATAAAATGCCATCAGCATAAGCAGCAGAGATTTGAAAATTGTGAACACCAAGTAAGACAGTACCTTAAAAAAAAGCACTGTATTTGGGACATTTGAGGCTGGAAAAAGCAAGGCAATTTAAGACATGTTTTTTACTCTTTGATAGATTAAAACGAATATATGTTAACCTAGTTTATTTCTTCTTAGTTATTCCCTCCTGAACAACAAAAAATATATATAGATTTGTTTTCAACTAGAAGTAATTCACATGTGAACCTGAGAAATCACCTGAAGATTACTGCTTTTTATCCTTCACTGTTCACCAAGGTCAGACTGGTACGTTCTACGTCCTCTTCATGGGTACCAGAAGTAAGTTTATAATGGCATTAGAATTAGGGCATGTTTGGGCTGGAAAAGACCTCAGATAGCATCCAATCAAGTTCTCTCATTTTAGAGATGAGGAAACTGAAGCTAAAGAAAAGAATTTGAGTTTGGTGATATTACATTTAGTAGTGCAGCTAAGAGTGCAGAAATCGTTTCTCCCAGAGCAATATTTCCAAAATACCATCTTCCTCCATCATAAAAGTACAGACCTAACAAGAACACAATCTATATAACAGAAAAAGGATTCTGTGCTTTGGCCCTACCTTTGGCACTGCTGTGTTTGGTTGATGCTGCTTATTTTACACTCTGTTGTCTGCATGTTAATTGTGTTGATATTATCTATAAGCTGACAATGTGCTAGCCCAGGGATGCATGAACATCCTGCATGTAGTATCCTTTTGTCTATCATGACTGTCTTTTGCATATTACTGTTGAGTGCATGCTTCTTTGTTCTCTAAAATTACTCTAAAAGACAGGCATTTTTCTGTGACAATAAAAATTGCTTTTTGATTGACCATTGCTCAGATTTCAAGAATGCAAGTAAAATTGTGCTTATTTTTTTTAAAGTTACATCTATGCATTGTAACTACATATTCTTTATGCTCAATATCTCCTAATACCACTTACAAAAAGACCTTTAACCTTTTCACTGCTCTTCTCTTTTCACTGAGTGAAATACATCAGGCAATTTTCACATGCGCCAGTTCAACTTCTTTATGATGTCACAGATAATTGTTTTGGCCTCGGGGAAAGAATGTGCTTTCTGCTGCAAACCATCTGAGTTAAAAATGAACTTGTTGTGAAGTCTTAGGTTTCTTTATCTTGTCAATTATTGAAGAAAGAAACTTTCTTTAGCACAAGAAGAATACTAAAAATGTTGAGATAAAATAATGGGAAATGTAGGTGAGCGTAGGAATTGGTGCAGTAAACAAGTCTGGAGTCAACAAGTTCTTTAATGGTGGAGACAGAATATATGCTAGCCACATTTACATTTTATCAGGTGAAGTTATTTCCCTCTTTAAAACAATAAAAATGGAAATTGAGCTTTTACTACCAAGGGAAAAGTTGAGATAAGTCTGTCATCTGTGAAATCCATATCTATTTCTTCCTGTGGAAATAAATGTATTTGACTATTGTGACAACGAGAATAACCAGAAGCTTTGTACAGAATCAAAGCATATAAGCTGTGTGGCATGTGCATTTATACTCAAGCAGATTGAGTTATAACCACACTGTTCATTTGAAAAACAGTAATCTAATTCATTATGTTTAAACACTAGGTTTATTAGAACTTTTTTGGGGGGCAGTAGGGAAACATGACCAGTCTTTCCCATTTTCAGGGCAGATGTTGGTAAAGATCGGGGCTTGATATGTTATTTTCTGATTGTGCTGTCAGAAAGAGGAAAAGCAGGAAGCCAAGAAAAGGAAAAAACAAAACAAAACCCTTTAACCACTGTCCACCATTATCACACAAGTGGTGGTTTTCTAAGGTTCGTAAAACATTAAAATAAACAAAACTGGTAGTAAAAATGATCTTTAATTGATAGGCACTGTCCCATAAGCAAATGTCTTTTGAACGTCCACTATGAGACAACATTGTTAATATATCAGTCAGTCAGTTCCGTCGCTCAGTTGTGTCCGATTCTTTGAGACCCCATGGACTACAGCACGCTAGGCCTCCCTGTCCATCACCAACTCCAGGAGTTTACTCAAACTCAGGTCCATTGAGTCAGTGACGCCATCCAACCATCTCATCCTCTGTCATCCCCTTTTCCTTCTGCCTTCAATCTTTCCCAGCATCAGGATCTTCTCAAATGAGTCATTTCTTCACACCAGGTGACCAATATTGTTAATATATAGTTTTAGGTTAAATTAGTCTTGAAATATGGAAGGATAGATAACTCAGTTAACATTTATTGACAAGATGTTGTGCTTATGTGTTACTCTCAAGAAAAGTGTAAGTGAAGGTGACTCAGTTGTGTCCAACTCTTTGTGACCCCATGGACTATACAGTCCATGGAATTCTCCAAGCCAGAATACTAGAGTGGGTAGCCCTTCCTCCAGGATATCTTCCAACCCAGGAATGAACCGAGGTCTCCGGCCATTCCCTTTCTCCAGGGGATTTTCCCAACCAAAGGATAGAATCCAGGTCTCCAGCATTGCAGGCAAACTCTTTACCAACTGAGCCACCAGAGAAGCCCAAGAAAACTGGAGTGGGTAGCCTATCCCTTCTCCAGCGGATCTTCCCGACCCAGGAATCTAACCTGGGTGTCTTGTATTGCATGCAGATTCTTTACCAGCTAAACTACCAGGGAAGCCCTTCTTACTCTCTTAATATCATTTAATTTCCACTGCAATTTTATGAGGAAAGTAATATTGTGAATCTCATTTTATGGGTTAGGAAATCGAGATTTTAAAAGTCAGAATTAATACTACTTAGTAAGTAGTTTTGACAGATAACAAATCCTTTTCCCACACATCTATTCTGTCTGCTTTGAGTAGATTTAAGGCCTTTGGGGCAAGAATATTAGAAGATTAGCAGTAGCTCCTAAAATCAGAATATTCCCTGAGCAGTGACTGTGTCCCACTGTGAGAAAATTCAAGGAGGAATATCCAATTAGATTTGGCTGGACTTTCTTGGATGATGTCTCTAGATACACAAACTGTTTTCTTCAAGGAAAGAGTGTTCTTATATGTATGTTACCTTGAGCTACACTGTCCAATATGACAACCACTATGCACCAATGACAGCTGAACCCTTGAAATGTGGCTAGTCTGAAGTAAAGCCACTGTAGATAGAAAATACTTACAAAAAATAAAAAACGATAGGCTTCAAAAACTTAGCACCTGAAAAATAAAAAATACCTCAGGAATAAGCTTCATATTGATTATATGTTGAAATGATAGCATTTTAGATATGTTGAACTCAGTATTTTAGTATAATTAATGTTGCCTTTTAAATATACTTTATAAATGTTGCTACTGGAAAATTTTAAATTATATATGTGGTTCACATTATATTTTTATTGTACTGTATGGATCTAAAGTGCATTCTTCCAAGTTTTGCTTTTTGGAGCGATTTAGTGAGTTGTACTTCCTGTTTGTTCCTATTATAATAATTTTTATGAGGAAACAAGAGGTCTAAGCTAAACTCTTTTGCTATAAGAGCATGAGGGGTCTTGTTATTTCCCCTTGCTTACCTTACAATCTCTTGTTTGTTCTTTTACCAGCTATAATTAGCACTAGTCCTTTATTTTTAAAAAAAATGACAGTTTTATTTTAGAATGATAATAATAGAAGTCAGCATGGAAAACTATGCTATCCCCTTAGCCATACACATACACACAAATTTTATGTGTGTGTACGTGTGCTGTTGTGTCTGACTCTTTGCAACCCCATGGACTGTACCTGTCAGACTCGAAGGGATTTCTCAGGCAAGAATACTGGAATGGATTGTCATTTTCTTGTCAAGGGGATCTTCCCGACCCAGGGATCAAACGCATCTTCTGCTTCTCCTTCATTTGCAGGTGGATTCTTTACCACTGAGCCACCTGGGAAGCTTATATATATATATACACATATATATAAATAACCCTTTGGGTTTCTGCAGAATATACAAGAAAACCTACCTAAGTAGTGTGTCTAAATCTGGTAAGAGATGGAAGGGCTGTATGTTGTGGTTTTAGGACAACGTTATAGATAGCATGATCAAAGTTAAAACAGTTCAACAGTGAGATGGTCTGGTTTGTTTTTTCAAAGAGGATAGCAAAGTGAAAGCTTCCATATCATTAGTTGAGGGTAAGGATTTTATAATTGAGACTTAATTGAGAAAACTAGGATTAGTGTGGGGAGTACCAAAGAATAATCACCCCTGGTGAGAATGAGAACTACAAAAATTTAATAAAAATAAAGGATACTTTTAAAGACACAAAAGACTTTACTGAAAAGAACAAGATCACTTGGCAATACAATATTGCTATTTTCATCACAACTGTTGGCAGTAAAGTAATGAGATAGCACAGCCTAGATATCAAAGCTAAATTTCTACCCTGTACTTTTATTTGAAAGAACCAAATTAAAAACAAAATTAACTGTTATTGGAAATCTATTTTAAATAGCAACTAACTTTTAATGTATAATAACAAAGCAGTACATGTTAAGAACAAGCTAATACCCATCTCCTATAGAATAGTATCAGTTATGATTTCAAGATATTACAATGTTTAAATGTTTTTCAAATTATCTAAATTATACTTAACAAAATTGGAGATTTTAATATTTTAAATGTAAAATTTTAAGATTTTAGAAATGGTAATTTAATGTGTGACAAAAAGCAAGACTTTATAATTACAGAGCATATACATGTCAGTTGCTGCTAAGTAGCCTTCAAATAAGAAATACTTGTTTGATAAAAGAACCATGGAAAAGACGCTTGAAAATAATAAGAGCTTCTATTTCACTTATTATTCACAAGTATTGAATGAGACTCTACTACATACCAGGCACAATTTAAGATTCTGCAGATTGGTAGTAAGCAAGGGAAGTGCTATTTAAAAAAAATGGTGATAACCTCAGATATACAGATGACACCACCCTTATGGCAGAAAGTGAAGAAGAACTAAAGACCCTCTTGATGAAAGTGAAAGAGGAGAGTGAAAACGTTACCTTAAAACTCAACATTCAGAAAACTAAGATCATGGCATCCGGTCCTATCACTTCATGACAAATAGATGGGAAAACAGTGGAAACAGTGACTGACTTTATTTTTCTGGGCTCCAAAATCACTGCAGCCGGTGATTGCAGCCATGAAATTAAAAGACGCCTACTCCTTGGAAGAAAAGCTGTGACCAACCTAGACAACATATTAAAAAGCAGAGACATCACTTTGTCAACAAAGGTCCATCTAATCAAGGATATGATTTTGCCAGTAGTCATGTATGGATATGAGAACTGGGCCATAAAGAAAGCTGAGTGCCGAAGAATTGATGCTTTTGAACTGTGGTGTTGGAGAAGACTCTTGAGAGTCCATTGGACTGTAAAGAGATCTAACCAGTCCATCATAAAACAGATCAGTCCTGGTGTTCATCAGTAGGATTGATGTTGAAGCTGAAACTCTAATACTTTGGTCACATGATGTGAAGATCTGACTCATTTGAAAAGACCCTGATGTCGGGAAAGATTGAGGGCAGGAGGAGAAGGGAAAGANAAGAGATCTAACCAGTCCATCATAAAACAGATCAGTCCTGGTGTTCATCAGTAGGATTGATGTTGAAGCTGAAACTCTAATACTTTGGTCACATGATGTGAAGATCTGACTCATTTGAAAAGACCCTGATGTCGGGAAAGATTGAGGGCAGGAGGAGAAGGGAAAGACAGAGGATGAGATGCTTGGATGGCATCACTGGACATGGGTTTGGGAGGACGCTGGGAGTTGGTGATGGACAGGAAGGCCTTGGCGTGCTGTGGTTCATGGGGTAGCAAAGAGTCAGACATGACTGAATGAATGAACTAAACTGAACCGAATTGCCAAGTTATTTGTGTGGGATGGCTGTATGCATTGGATTGATTCAGGGTATATAATGATGGTAGAACCATTAGGAATTTTGTTAATGCATGTGAAGTTGGGTGTGATTTAAAGAGGTGTAAAGATAACTCCATGTCCTTTGTCCCAAGAAACTGAAATGATGGAACTGTCATTATCTGTAAAGTAGAAGATTATGAAAGAAGGACATCTTAGAAAAAAGGAAAAACGTGAATTTGACACATGTTGATTTGGAAATGCCTTTAGACCAGAAGCATATATTGGGTGAATATATGATTCTGAAGATCAGAGAAGAGGCTCTCAACTACAGATACAAAGTTGAAAATCACCAGTTTATGAATGATACTTAAAAGCATGGACTAAACAATATCAATAACTAAATGCCACAGGACTGGAAAAGGTCAGTTTTCATTCTAATCTCAAGAAAGCCAATTGCAAAGAATGCTCAGACTGCCATACAATTGCACTCATCTCACATGCTAGTAAAGTAATGCTCAAAACTTTCCAAGCCAGGCTTCGGCAATACAGATGAACTTCCAGATGTTCAAGCTGGTTGTAGAAAAGGCACAGGAACCAGAGATCAAATTTCAAACATCTGCTGGATCATGGAAAAGCAAGAGAGTTCCAGAAAAACATCTATTTCTGCTTTACTGACTATGNTCTCCAGGCTATTTATCTGTGATTCCATTTTGATTTCAAGATTTTGGATCATTTTCACTATCATTATTCAGCATTCTTTATCAGGTAGATTCCCTATCTTTTCCTCTTTTGTTTGGTTTGGTGGGCATTTATCCTGTTCCTTTACCTGCTGGGTATTCCTCTGTCTGTTCATCTTGGTTATATTTCTGCGTTTGGGGTGGTCTTTTGTATTCTGACAGTTTGTGGAGTTCTCTTTATTATGGAGTTTCCTCACTGTGGGTAGGGTCATATCAGTGGCTTGTCAAGGTTTCTTGGTTAGGGAAGCTTGTGTCGGAGTTCTGGTGGATGGAGCTGGATTTCTTCTCTCTGGAGTGCAATGAAGTGTCCAGTACTGAGTTATGAGATGTCAATAGTTTTGGAGTAACTTTGAGCTGCCTATATATTGAAGCTAAGGGGTGTGTTCCTGTGTTGCTGGAGAATTTGCGTGGTATGTCTTGCTCTGGAACCTGTTGGCCCTTGGGTGGTGCTTGGTTTCACTGTAGGTATGGAGGCATTTGATGAGCTCCTATTAATTAATGTTCCCTGGAGTCAGGAGTTCTATGATGTTCTCAAGATTTGGACTTAAGCCTCCTGCTTCTGGTTTTCAGTTTTATTTTTACAGTATCCTCAAGACTTCTCCATCTATACAGCCTGATGATAAAACATCTAGGTTAGAGATGAAAAGTTTCTCCACATTGAGGGACACCCAGAGAGGTTCACTGAGTTACATGGAGAAGAGAAGTGGGAAGAGGGAGTTAGAGGTGACTGGAATGAGATGAGGTAGGATAAGAAGAGGAGAGAACAAGCTAGCCAGTAATCACTTCCCTATGTACGCCCCACTGTCTGGACCACTCACAGATGTTCATGGAGTTATACAGAGATGAGGAGAGGGAGGAAGGAGACAGAGGTGCACAGGAGGATAAAAGAGGGAAATGAAAAGGAGAGAGACAGATCCAGCCAGTAACCAGTTCCCTAAGTGTTCTCCACCATCTGGAACACACAGAGATTCACAGAGTTGGGTAGAGAAGAGAAGGGGGAGGGAGGAGACAAAATAACTTGGTGGAGAAAAAGGAGAGTACAAAGGAGGAGAGAGCGGTCAAGCCAGTAATCTCACTCTCAAGTAAAAATGGGTACTGAAGATTGAGTTTTTAAAGGTACAAAATTGATAACAAATATCAAAAAGCAAAGATTAAAAATCTAGAGTAGAGGTTGGATTTTCAAAAATACAATATTAAAGTAAAGAAGAAGAAAGAAAGAAAAACAAAACAAAGTCACAAGAATTATTAAAAAATAACAACTACACACACACAAAAAAAAATCTATGACATTTGCTTTAAAAATAGGGTCTTTGTTTTGGGGAATTAATAATAGATTATAAAAATAAAAATTAAAGGTGAAATATAGAACTTAAATATTAAAAAAATGTTAAAAAAAAGAAGAAAAGGAAAAGAAGAAAAAACAAACAACAAAAAAGAATGATCATAAAAATAGTAAAGGTATATCTGGGACTTCTTTCTCTGGTGTTGTTGTGGGCAATGTGGGGTCAGTTCATTTTCAGATAGTTCCTTGGTCCAGCTTATATTTCTCAAGANTTAAATATTAAAAAAATGTTAAAAAAAAGAAGAAAAGGAAAAGAAGAAAAAACAAACAACAAAAAAGAATGATCATAAAAATAGTAAAGGTATATCTGGGACTTCTTTCTCTGGTGTTGTTGTGGGCAATGTGGGGTCAGTTCATTTTCAGATAGTTCCTTGGTCCAGCTTATATTTCTCAAGACCTATAGGCCCCTTCCTATGTAGTCAGTACTAATGACAGGGTTTTAATCTATTGATCCTGTCACTTCCAAGGCGGTTCCCTCTGTTTTAGCTTTTTCTGTTTGCTGATCTCTTCAGTGTCTGATTTCCACCCTGACACAAGGGGAGTGGTGGTGGACACTTTTTTTTTGGGGGGGGGGCTCACTTGTTCAGTCGTGCTTTGGGGAGAGAGGGATGCTGCAAACAAATTACACTGGCATGTCTCACCCACGCTGGGCCTGCCCCTGCTCATGGTGCACACTGCTCAGGCTCTAGGTAGCTCCGTTGGGAACCATCTGAGGCCATCCCTGGGCTGCATGCACCTCCCTGGTCTAAGCTGCTCAGGCTCAGGCACTCAGGTAGTCCTCAGAGGTGCAGACTCGGTTGGGCCTGCGTTTTGTGCCCTTCCCAGATCCAAGCAGCTCGGGTGTTTGGTGAGCGCAGTCGCTGAGACTTATCACCTTTCCTGTCTCTGCTGCTCAGTTTTCTAGGTGTACAACTGGCGCCCCTTCTTAAGTGGATGGTGACTGTCCAGAACCCCAAGAAGTCTTAGTTAGCAAAGAAGCTTGCTTGCAGTTTGGTAGTTAATGTCTCTCTGGGACTGTGCTTGCCCCCTTCTGGCCCTTCCGGCTCTGGTTGCCTGTCACCGGAGGGGGATGGTCTGCAGCCAGCTAATTCTGTTCTGTCCTTTGTTCTGTGTGTGGTCCTGGCGGTGTCTTATGTTAGAGCTTTTCGCGTGGTAGCTATCCCACAGTCTGGTTTGCTAGCCCAAGTTAGTTCGCTCTGGTTACACTTGGGGCATTCCAGCCTGATCCTTAAAAAGCACTGCAGCCTGCACCTCCCTGCCCAGCCCCCCCTTGCTAGTGGTGGATGCAGGTGTCTGCGCTGCTTCTCTGCTGGGGGAGTTACCGTTGGGCTCGTAATCTGTTGGTTTTAATTATTTATTTATTTTCTCTCCCTGTTATGTTGCCCTCTGTGCTTCCAAGGCTCACTACAGACTTGGCAGCGAGAGTGTTTCCTGGTGTTTGGAAATTTCTCTTTTTAAGACTCCCTTCCCAGGACGGAGCTCCCTCCCTACCTCTTTTGTCTCTTTTTTGATCTTTTATATTTTTTCCTACCTGTTTTTGAAGATAATGATCTGCTTTTCTGGGTGCCTGATGTCCTCTGCCAGCATTCAGAAGTTGTTTTGTGAAGTCTACTCAGTATTGAAATCTTCTTTTGATGAACTTGTGAGGGAGAAAGTGGTCTCCCCGTCCTATTCCTCTGCCATTTTAGGACCCTCCAGAAGGTGAATTCTTAACCACTGGACCACCAGGCAAGTCCCTGGCCACTAGTTATTTTCATCTTTCTAACTGTGCCCCTGGCACAGTAACTTTGAGGTTGTTTTCATTGTGAGGTTAAGTCATTTTCTCT
>SJYA01000057.1:941693-1019691 GCA_006410615.1 Neotragus moschatus | reverse complement strand
GGTTAGGTCATTTTCTCTGCTGCTTAAATCTGGGCTTGGTCATGTGATCTGCATTGGTTAATGTGATATTAGCCAATGTGACACAAGCAAGAAGCCTGAAAAGTACTTGAACTCCGGTGCTTGCTCTTTCATGCTCTTCTTGGCACCAAGTACTTCACCACATAAAGAAATTCAAGTGAACCTTCTGGAGAATTAAGAGGCCACATGGAGGGGAAGTAAGGTATTATAGCCAAAAGGCTGTAGACCTCCAGAGAAGAGAGTGAGGTTCTTCTGATAAATCCATCTTCCTCCTGATGTGCAGTTGGAAACATAAGTGAGGACCATCAAGACTGGCTGAGCCAACTTAGCACAAAGGAGATATATTGCAAAAAGTTGAACTGTATAACAGCTATTGTTTTTATTCTCTATATTATTTTCCAGGATTGCTTTAACAAAGTACCACAGATTGAGTTACTTAAACAGCAAAAATTTATTCTGTCACAGTTCTTGAGACTAGAAGTCTGTGATCAAAGTGTCAGTAGCATTGTTTCTTCTGAGGCCTCACCCCTTGGCTTATAGATGTCTGTCTTCTCCACATGTCTTCACATGATTTTCCTTCTATACCTGTGGGTTCTAATCTTCTCTTCTTATAAGGACACCATTCATATTGGATTAGAGTGCATCCTAAAGACCTCATTTTAACCTAATTACCTTTTTAAAGATCTTATCTCCAAGTACAGTCATATGCTGAAGTACTAGCCATTAGAACTTCAGCATATGATTTTATATTTTTTTGGCAGAGGTTGGGGGCAGAAGTTAGCACAGGACAGTCAATAACTTGTCATTCTCTTTATGGGACTTCCTCACTCAAGCAAGATTATCTTTAGGATATCAATCTCTCACTTGATCTAAACTGTAAAATCTCATTTATTCCTCCTCTGTAACTAAAAAATCCCTAGATCTCTAAGACTCTTTTTTTATTCCATGGTGGTAAAGAAATTTGCTCATTAAACTATAAAGTTAATAAACTATAACACAAAATACTAACCCTTCAGTGCCCTGTGGCATGGAATGTTCCTTAACTATCCCAACTCTCTTCTCTTCTCTTATCTGAATTTCCATAGTACTGCCACATGCCTACCATACCACCTGGTACTTGACATATACTGTCACACATTGTGATCTTAGTCCACAATGTGATTTCTCATCAAGTAGACAGTGAATTCAGTGA
The DNA here is from genome assembly GCA_006410615.1 of Neotragus moschatus. Classification (NCBI taxonomy): domain Eukaryota; kingdom Metazoa; phylum Chordata; class Mammalia; order Artiodactyla; family Bovidae; genus Neotragus; species Neotragus moschatus. The sequence goes on along the minus strand of SJYA01000057.1, from coordinate 1,018,481 downwards.
GTAGAGCTCTATCAAATAATTTATGCTTCTGATATTAAAGCTGGCCACAACTGACACTCTGGACCTTTAGAGCTTAGCAGTGTTATATCTTTCAGTCCAAGATTCTAATGGCATCTCTTTTTGTCTGAATTTGTGTATGGCCTGAACTTCTTATTTTCCTTGGTGAAATAAGAAGACACTGTATTTCGCTTGTTTTGTCATCATAGAAATGACCCTAAGTTTTTAGTCCTTACAGTGGGCTTCAGAAAGGAGATAACCTAGAATACTAACAATGCTTAGTGTTAGTGCTACATATTTTGAATTTCACAAATATTATTCAAGCAGCAAAAATAGCTCTTGTAAATATATTTAATTATTTAAATTCAGGTGATTAAATTGCTATATTACATATTATATCTAAAGCTAAACTTGGAACATCTACTTATTCCCCCCATTTAAGGTGCATAAGAAAATATAAGGCAATCTTCAACCTCAGAGGCTTTATGGCAGTTATTTTTGCACACCAGAGAGCTTCCAATAAACATGCAAGATAGAAAATGATGTTTTTTATATCCTAGTTAGAAAGAAAACAGGTGCTATTATAGCTATTGACTGCAAGATGCAATATCACTAAGCTAATTGAAACTGGAAATCTTGAGTACCTAGCAAGCTGCTACAAGTAGGTCTGCTCTGAACTACAGACAGTTCTGACACATGCAAAGGGACTTGTCTCTAAAGAACCTGGAATTGCAGTGGATGACTTCCTGTCCTACTAAATGGTGCCCCTGACTCGAGCCATTCAGGCTATCCGTACCTTACTTTCTCTGGCCTCTGTGTCTACCATAACCTGAAAATGGCCCTTTCCTCTTTTCTCACAACAATCTCTTTCCATAACTATTTCAATAGCTAGTATAGAAATTACCTTCCTGAATAAACGTGTGCTGTGCTTAGTTGCTCAGTCATGTCCAACTCTTTGTGACCCCATGGACTGTAGCCTGATAGGCTCCTCTGTCCATGGGGATTCTCGAGGCACAAATATTGTAATGGGTTGCTATGCCCTCTTCCAGGGGATCTTCCCAACCCAGGGATTGAACCCAGGTCTCCTGCATGGCAGATGGATTCTTTACCTTCTGAGCCACCAGAGAGTATTGCCATTATACTGTGTGCTAAACCTTATTCTAAATATTTCAGTATATTAGCTCATTTAATCCTTTCAATGATATGATGACTATTATTATTCTTAGTTTTTGTGTAGAAGGTAACTAGTCACATGGAGACCAAGCAAACCCAGGACATTTATTCATAGACCTCTTCTTGTTAAGCAGGATACAATGATGCTACCTATGATGAATTTATTCTTCACTCTATTCATACTTATGTATACACTTTTAGATATTTTTAATGTCTACTATATGTCAGGCACTATTATTTACTCATAAATGTTTTATAAATGTTATACCAGTTAGTCTTCAAAACTCTCTGCAATAGGGATACAGGAATTGGAAACTTGGGTATTTATACTTTGCACACTTTTATGAAGACTTTTTGACTTAAAATTATCAAAACCGCTTAAATTGCTCATAAAAAAAGTATATATGGTTTTGTGTGTGTACCATGATTCTTACACATGCTAAATTTGAGAATCCCTGAGCTGAAGTCACCACACAATTGCACTCATATCACACGCTAGTAAAGTAATGCTCAAAATTCTGAACTTCCAGATGGTCAAGCTAGTTTTAGAAAAGGAAGAGGAACCAGAGATCAAATTGCCAACATCCGCTGGATCATGGAAAAAGCAAGAGAGTTCCAGACAAACCTCTATTTCTGCTTTATTGACTATGCNTAAAAATCTATAATTAGACACATTCTCAAGATCTTTAGTGAAATCAATCTTTAATCTAATTTGTTGACAGCCATATTGAAAGGTCAGCAGCTGACAATCTTCACAGTATTGCCACTAAGAATATCTTCAAAACACCAAAGAAAGTCTGTATTTCAATGTTCATTTATTATCATAGGAAAAGCTGTTTCTCCTGAAATACAAGCTATGGAACTGCAAGTTAACAATTCCTAAGTGGAGGATGAATAATGCAAGTTCACATGCAAGTAACCCTAATTACTGCATGCCTTAAAGTTCACTACTTTCAAAGTGCTGAATTCTTAAAATTTCATTTAACAACCCTAACCTTCATTTTGAAAATGATGTTTGCACAGTAAATGAAATTTAAAATTGCGTAGTTGTACCTCTTGCTTTCTTTTTAAAAAGGAGTTGATTATAGTTTGTAATAATCTAAGGACTGGGAGTCATAATTTTAAAGAGAAAAAGAGGGGAAAAGTGTACCATACATGCTGGTCAGTTTTCCCTTTGGAAGTATCTGATCTTATTCTATGTCAAAGTCTATCTGTCCATGATGTTATTTTTAAACCTTGAAGAAGGAGGAAACTGATTGATCTTAAACGATTTCTAAAAATCTATTTTCCCCCCATACTTTGCCCATTATAAGCCACAGGGATCAACCTGCCCCCTGCTGATAAACTCCATAGTTTGAAAACACTAATCAAACAAGATAGTGAAATGATCAAAGTGTAGTAGTCTGATTCCTCCATTCAGTGTAGGACACATCTGTGAACTGAAGGAGAGCAGGAGATTTCAAATAAAGACTAAAAGAACTCTTTTAAAGCATTTCTTTTGTACTTGAAAATTTGTTCATTTTGAGCTATAAAAAAACAGGAGTGCTAAAAGCCTAATAAATTCCTTTGATCTGGACATGGCAAGTTCTTAAAGAGAAAGTCTGAAAGGTTGCAGACTGTCTGCTGTTCTCTAAAAATTAAAATCCAGCAAACTATCACCTCATCTCCCCACTGCCTCCCTGCCTCCCACCAACATACTATATATTTCATACATATTAGAAAGGATAGAAAACACTAGAAATGATTAGAATAAGATCTCAGCCTACTCAAATATTTTGAACAAAAATACAGGAATCTTTCACATTTTATAATCCCTGAAAGGGCATCTCTCACCCAGGACCTTTCCTGTTTAGACTAATCAGTCAGATTAATTAATGGAATCATTTGATGTGAAATAAGGCAATGAACAGGCATCTAAACTCTAAATATTTCTTCATGGAAAATTGATAATTTACATTTGAGAGGGAATAGACTTCTAAGTAACAAAGTATGGAATGGATAAATGAGAACATTTAAGTCCACAGGAAGGTATTTAAATCCATTTTCAAAAGTTGAAATTCTATGCTGACTGCACAAAAATATGTCTGCAGCTAGATGTGACTGTCATTCTGTGCTCTAGTCTAAACCATGCTACTCGGAGTGAGGTCTACACATGAGCTCTATCAATTTCAACTTGCAACTTGCTACAGATGCTGCTAAGTCGCCTCAGTCGTGTCCAACTCTGTGCGACCCCACAGACCAGGCTCCCCTGTCCCTGGGATTCTCAAGGCAAAAATACTGGAGTGGGTTGCCACTTCCCTCTCCAATGCATAAAAGTGAAAGTGAAGTCGCTCAGTCGTGCCGGACTCTTAGCGACCCCATGGACTGCAGCTCACCAGGCTCCTCTGTCCATGGGATTTTCCAGGCAAGAGTACTGGAATGGGGTGCCATTGCCTTCTTCTAGATACACCAATTTTAGACTTTACCCTGGATCATTTTAAACAAAAACTGCATTTTAACAAGATCTTGAGTGACACAAATGGACATCAAACTTTGAGGAGTACTAGCCTGGATGGATCATGCTTTTGATACCTGTCACAAGTTTTAGTTCTAATACACACTGAAATTTTTGGTATAAATGTAAATCCTACAAAATGTTTTAGGACATTTGCTCTAGAATTCTGAACTATGGGAGGAAATAAAATTTCAGTTGCATGTATCCCTGAAATGACTTTTCCCTCACATTTTTGGTGATTTCTCTGTGTCTCTGTGTGTGTGTGTGTGTGTGTGTGTGTGTGTGTGTGACAGAGAGAGAGAGAGAGATTCATTTGTATGTTGTTCTGAATTACTTTTTTTGTTAAATCAAGTTTATCCGAGAGCTTTTATAGAATTTTTTTTCTTGAGCAATGTATTATTATGTGAGACAAAAAGATTAGTCACGTATAGTCTACATCCTAAAGTTATAGAATATTAGAAGAATAACTGATAATTCAAAACAAATATATAGTTAGTGTTTGGGCACCAGATATTAACATTCTATTATAAAGGAAGAAATTGTACTAGGCATGGTCTAGTATGCCAAAATATCTTCCTTGAGGATGTCACCACTTTTACCAGCTATAATTATGATACGCCTGTTCATTATATTTTCCAGAGGTGGTCTTAAGACCCAGGGATGGAAATTCTAGGACCATATTCTCCATAGTACAGCCAAATCTGGGCAAGAGATTCAAGCAGGTCCACCAGAAACTACCAAAATGACATAAAGATCACAATATAAATTAATTTTTTAAAAAACCGGAATCAGGAAAGATAAATATATATACACACACACAATTAACTTATATATGGAGAGAAAGAAATATATGCAAATATTTGTTCCAACACATTTGTTTCTAACAGTGTAAATATCTTTCAATACTGTTGTTGTTTAGTCATTAAGTCTTGTCTCACTCTTTTGCAACCCCATGGACTGTAGCCCACCAGGCTTCTCTGTTCAAGGGATTTCCCAGGCAAGAATATTGGAGTGGGTTGCCATTTCTTACTCCAGGTGATCTTTCTGACCCAGGAATTGAACTTGAGTCTCCCCCATTAACAGGTAGATTATTTACCACTGAACCATCAGGGAAGTCCATCTGTCAATATATATATGAGTAAAAGCCCACAGACAGAAACAAGCTTATTAAAGACTCCAGGAGACTTAGAGAAACAACAATAGTAACATAATTTGTAACCTTGGGTCTAGATATGCCTAACTGTAATCCATTCCTGGTCTTTCAAGAAAGTAAAACATTGCATTCCACTTCTACTCATGGTAGTGCGGGTTCAGTTCAGTTCAGTTCAGTTGCTCAGTTGTGTCCAACTCTTTGTGACTCCATGAATCGCAGCACGCCAGGCCTCCCTGTCCATCACCAACCCCTGGAGTTCACTCAGACTCACGCCCATCGAGTCAGTGATGCCATCCAGCCATCTCACCCTCTGTCGTCCCCTTCTCCTCCTGCCCACAATCCTTCCCAGCATCAGAGTCTTTTCCAATGAGTCCACTCTTCTCATCAGGTGGCCAACTTATTGGAGTTTCAGCTTTAGCATCAGTCCTTCCAAAGAAATCCCAGGGCTGATCTCCTTCAGAATGGACTGGTTGGATCTCCTAGCAGTCCCAGGGACTCTCAAGAGTCTTCTCCAACACCATAGTTCAAAAGCATCAATTCTTCGGTGCTCAGCCTTCTCTACAGTCCAACTCTCACATCTATACATGACCACTGGAAAAACCATAGCCTTGACTAGATGGGCCTTAGTCGGCAAAGTAATATCTCTGCTCTTGAATATGCTGTTTAGATTGGTCATAACTATTCTTCCAAGGAGTAAGCGTCTTTTAATTTCATGGCTGCAGTCACCATCTGCAGTGATTTTGGAGCCCAGAAAAATAAAGTCTGCCACTGTTTCCACTGTTTCTCCATCTATTTCCCATTAAGTGATGGGACCAGATGCCATGATCTTCGTTTTCTGAATGTTGAGCTTTAAAAATGTAAGATTCCTATTACCAGAACTAACATTACTGACAATATTTTGTAGGAATATACAATGATCTAGTAAATTCATTATTTGATTTATATCTACAATTCACTCTATGCAGCAACATAAATATTATCATCCTAATTTTACTGAAAAAATTTATGCTGAGAAATTAAAAGTGGAGATAATTATTCAGATATGAGTTTAAAACCCATCTATGTTTATGTTATCCATATCTGTGTCACCTTAAATAGTTTGATGAAAAAAGTACCAAAATTTTCTATAAAAGTTCTAAACAGGAGAGAGAATATACAACTATCTAGGAATTTAGGAATGTCTTCACAGAGGAGATGCCTTTAATCTAAGGCCAGGGGCAGTGATAGTATTCCAAAAAAGTTAAAAATATTCTAGGAATTGTATGAATGTTGGTTTAATAGTAGATTTTGTACATATTCAGAAGCAGTGCAAAAATATTTTGAACATAAGGAGACAGAATTGGGAGACAAGCCTGGACAGACTAATCGATTGTAAATTTCTAGATTCGAGGTGTTCAGTTTGTGTATACTTTATTAGTCATTTGGAATTCACTAAAAATTCTTGAGCTGAGCCATGAACCACTGAAAATCACACTCAAATGTAACTGATTTAGTTAAGATGTGCAGTTTGAATACAACAGAAAAATATAGAACATAGAATACTCATATGGGGAGAAATTTTAACAGTTGGTCTTTTTTGCCTAAATATTTTAAATCTCTACAAATAAGCAAGAGTGATTGATAAGGATACATAGATCAATCTATGGGAGTTTTAGCTATGCTATATTTTTTTCTTTTATAACTTTTAAAGAACAAAAATATGTTTATACCATGATATATAACCACAAAGAAATTTAAATAATCATACCCCCAAATTTGTTAAGATCATACTTGCTGTTAATGACGTAAATACATTTATTTAAAAATCTATGTACTCCAATGTTAGATATATGAGATGTTTTCAGAACAGTCATGTTTCAAGGTGTGAAGGAGACTGTAGTAAGAGATGAAAGGCTTGAAACAGGATAATGAAGAAGAGAATAAAAAGAAGAAGGACCCTTGAAGCAAGAATACTAGAGTGGATAACTATTCCCTTCTCCAGGGGGTCTTCCCATTCCAGGGACTGAACCTGGGTCTCCTACATTGCAGGCAGGTTCTTTACCAACTGAGCCACCAGGGAAGTCACTAAGTAAACAATGATAGTTCTTATAATAAGGTAACAATTAGAGAGATGTGACTCAGATAAACAAATTACTAAAATCGATTCCTGATTCTCATTTTGAGTGATAAGAAAAGATTATTGATAATTTTAAGAGAGGGAGCCAGTATGAAATGTTATGTTTATAATAAAGCATAAGAATTTCCTCACCACTCTATAATAATCTGAACTAACTGTGATGTTAGGCAGTTCATTAATCTATACTATCATTATGTTTTTTCAATGCCAGTTACTGTGAATGGACTTAATGATTGCTAAGATTTTTTTTTTCCAATTCTACATGCTAGATTTTCTCTCATTTGTCACTAAAGTTGTCAACCATTAACGATTAGGTTTAAAACACTTTGGCTATGATTTAAAGAATATAAGAATTACAAAAAGCCACTATGCGTGACAATTAGACTTGGGATATGTGCATGAAAAATTAACTAACGTTAAATACAGTATGTAGTATTTCAAGGGAGTGACAAAAAAATATACCTGGGAGAGGGGGAAAAATCAGATGCTGTCTAATATAACTTTAAATTCTTGGCCACTAATCTGAAGTTTTTATTGCTAAGCAGAATTCCTGTATTTCTCTAGGAAATTCATTTTGCAAGCCTAGATGACTCTCTAGACCTTCTACTCACTCATCAAACCTCTTTATTACTTCCTTTAACCTTTCCTAGCTGATAGCCATACTTCTTAATTTCACTGAGAAAAATGAACACTCAGAAGAGAATTATGGTCAATTAACTTGAAAAAAGAGGCAAGAAGATACAATGGAGAAGAAAGTCTCTTCAGTAAATGGTATTAGAAAAGCTGGGCAGCCTTATGTAGATCAATGAAGACAGAATACTTCCTCACATACACAAAGTAAATTCAAAATGAACAAAAGATAAATATAAGACATGATACCATAAAACTTCTAGAAGAGAGCAGAGACAAAACTTTATGTGACATAAATCTTAGCAAGATTTTCTTAGGTCAGTCTCTCAAGGAAAAAGAAATAATAAAAGCAAAAATAAATAAATGAAACATAAGCTTATAAACTTTGACACAGCACAGAAAACAATAAACAAACAAACAAACAAAAAACAGCTTACAGCCTGGGAGAAAATATTTGTAAACACTATGACTTAATAACACAAAAGCTTAATTTCCAAAATATGTACACAGCTCATACAACTCAATATTTAAAAAACAAACAGCTCAATTATAAAATGGGCAGAACTACTAAACTGACATTTCTCCAAAGAAGACATACAGTTGGCCAATATTTAGTGATGCTCAATATCACTAAATGTTAGATAAATGCAAATTGTCAGAATGATTATTATCAAAAAGACTACAAATAAAAATTACAAGTGAGGGTGAGGAAAAAACAGAATCCTCCTACACTGTTGGTGGGAATGTGTGTTGGTACAGCCACTAAGGAAAACAGTGTGAAGTTTCCTTTAAAAATTAAAAATAGAGGTACCATATTGCCTCAGCAACCCACTTGACCATATCCAGAAAAGACAAAAATTCTAATTGAAAAAGATATACACATCCCAAAGTTCATAGCACTTTTTACAATAGTTAAGACACAGAAGCAACTTGTGTCCATCAACAGATGAGTGGATGAAGAAGATGTGACATACATATAGATGCATATATATGATGGGATATTAATCAACCATAAAAAGAATGAAATATAGCCATTTGCAGAAACATGAATGAACCTAGTGATTATCATACTGAGTGAAGTAAGTCAGACATAGAAAGACAAATATATGATATCACTTTTATGTGGAATGAAAAAAATTAATTAATTTACAAAACAGACTAGCAGATATAGAAAACAAACTTATGGCTACCAAAAGGGAATGGGGAGGGGGAGAAATAGTAACATGTGATTACTAGTACATATCACTATATGCAAAATAAAGCACAAGGATTTACTGTATAACACAGGAAGCTATATTTGATATCTTATAATGCCTATAATGGAAAACAATCTCATAAATAATATACACATAACTGAATCACTTTGCTGTACANAAAGGGAATGGGGAGGGGGAGAAATAGTAACATGTGATTACTAGTACATATCACTATATGCAAAATAAAGCACAAGGATTTACTGTATAACACAGGAAGCTATATTTGATATCTTATAATGCCTATAATGGAAAACAATCTCATAAATAATATACACATAACTGAATCACTTTGCTGTACACCTAAAACTAACACAGAGTTGTATATGAGCTATATCAACTATAGCTCAATTAAAATAAAAAGAACTATAGTAAATTCTCATTAGTATATCTACTCACTATTTTGCCCATATATACTTCCTTATCTTCTGTTAAACTATTAGAATGCATGAATTTTCTGCATTTCTTTCTAAATCTGGTATTCCTGTTATATATTTGTTCTTATATCCTTCTGTTTACTCAAGAACATTACTCCATTAACTGTCACCTTTTACCACTACTTAATCAGTTTTTTTATTATTATTATTTTACTTGATATTCCCTATTGACAAACAGCCATGATCTTATTTCCCCTCTTGACCTAGGGCTTCCCAGGTGGTGTTAGTGGTTGGTAAAGAACCCACCTGATAGTGCAGGGGAGATAAGAGATTCCAGTGGTAACCCACTCAAGTATTCTTGCCTAGAGAATTCCATGGACAGAGGTGCCTGGTGTGCTATAGTCCACGGGGTCACAAAGAGTTGGACACGATTCAAGCAGCTTAGCATGCATGCATGAAATAAATCTGTCTCTTGATCAGCTCCCCTCCAGTGAACACCTAGTTTTTCTGCTTTCCTTTCCTGCAGAACTATTCCAAATAGTTACCTAGTCATCCAGTTACCAATTTATCCACTCTCAGTCTCATAAGTTGGTTCCAGTAAGACACTTGGCCCCACAAATTCACTGAGTTGCTCTTATCAAGGTCATGAGTGACTTCTGGGATGCTAAATCTAATGGTCAATTCTCTGTCTAAGTCTTTCTTAAACTACATCAACATTTAACAACATTAATCACTCCTTAAGCACTTAAAATGCTTTCTTTGCTTACCTTTTGGGGCTAGTACCTTCAGATTTCCTCCTGTTACTACTTGCTCCTTTTGAGTCTGTCTTGCTGCCTTAGTCTTGTTTTATAAACCTCTTAAAGTTAAGCTGTTCCAATGTTTGGAGTAGTTCTCTAATAGAAACTATTCCTTAGGTGATTCCACGTATATATATGTGCTCAGTCGCTTCAGTAGTGTCTGAGTCTTTGCTACCCTATGGATTATAGTCCACCAGGCTCTCCTCCATCCATGGGGATTCTGCAGGCAAGAATATTGCAGCGGGCTGCCACGCCCTCCTCCAGGGGATCTTCCTCACCCAGGAATTGAATCCACCTCTCTTACGTCTTCTGCGTTGGCAAACAGGTTCTTTACCACTAGCGCCACCTGGGAAGTCCAGGTGATGGGCTTATACTCTTATAAATTTAAAAATAACATCTATATAATGTTTATTTCTAAATTTATGTTTCCGGATATATTTATTATATAAACTCCATAATAATGTTTTTAACTGCAGTTGACTAGGATCTGCCCAAATAAGAACTAATCTGTAACTGAATTGAGTCAACCAACTTTCAGAATTCAAACCATGAGACACAAAATGTGAATCAGCCCATAGCCAAGTCACATCAATGGCAGAACTCAACACAACGGAATTAATGGTTCCCTTGATGATCTTAGGATTGGTCTGGTAAATTCATTGTTAAGCTTTTCCTTTAATTCTATGAGATACATAGCCTTAGAATAAATCCCCTTTCTCTTTAAGGTAACAAGTAAATATACTTATTGAGCTAAAGACATTTTAAAACAGTGATATCCAGAGTTAAATAATGGTGGAATACAACTAAATATTGCTAGTTTTTAGAATATATTTTTCTTCATATATTTCAAAACATGGAAAGTAGAAGTTCCTGAAAAACAGAATGCAATATCAAAATTCCAAACCAATGCACATCACAGACATACTACATGCCTACTTGTTAACATTTCTGTTCTATAAAATAATTAATTTAGAATGAACATTTCAAGGACTCTACAAAAAGATTACACTAACCAATGAGCACATATAATTATTTACTCTTAAATAACTAGAACAAACTCTTAAGAACATAGAAGTGGTCTCAGAAAGTACAGATTTGGGTTAAGATCTCCATTATAGAAAAAAAAAAATAATAATGCTAATCTCTCCCCTTAGGAGTTAGTCAAGTATTCTAAATTCAAATAACACTTTTTGTAATATACTTATTTTCTAAATTGGTTTTACTATTGCTTTACAACACATATATTTTATTTTAAATGATCTCAATTTCCATAAAGAAAAATCTTATACTATAAAAAATAATTCTTCCAGCCAGCCTGGTTAATTTCTCTTTCTGAACAGAGGGCAAGTGGAATATGTAAATACATAAATCACCAAAACAGTAAGGTATTTCTGCTTTGTTACATGACAAGAATTCTACTGTGGAAGGGAAAAGAAGTTGAGAGCTTTTATGAATATGAATTTATGAGTAAAAATATAAGACACTAAACTACATTCTTGACAGACTATTCACTTTTATGACTATTACAAGGCTTTTACAAAAAAAATTCAGAAAAAAATCAAAAGAAAAATTATTTTTATAATTGTGTTTGTATGTACAAACACAATTATAAAAATATATGTAAAAATAAGCCATTTAGGGAAAATCTCAGTATTATAGAAAATGTTCAATGTCTAAGGGGTATTAGATTGCTCCTCAGAGTGACTATAACATTAGTCTATAGATATTTCCTTAATAACACTCCTATGAAAGTTTTTATAGGTTCAAACAAATCCAATATACTTATCTGTCCCATATCATAAGTGATCTTCATACAGTAAAGAGGGCATAAAGAATCAGGATTAATTTAAGGCTCCTATGCTGTGCTTAGTTGCTCAGTCATGTCTGACTCTTTGTGACCCCATGGACTATAGCCTGCCAGTCTATGGGGATTCTGCAGGTAAGAATATTGAAGTGGGTTGCCATGCTCTTGCAGAGGATCTTCCTAACCCAGGGACTGAACCCTCGTCTTCCACATTGCAGGGAGATTCTTTGCCAGCTGAGCTACCAGGGAAGCCCTAAGGAACCTATAGTCTGAAACTAATATTTTATTTACTACATTGTAGTAAGAGATATTTAATTACTATTCTTTACTTCCTTGGCTTTACATTACCCTTTTCTGATTTCCAGATATGAAAGAAAAAACACAAAACACCTTCAAGCACCAATTAAAATTGCTACATAAATGAAGTAAATAATAATAAAACATTCAGCTGTTCATAGACAAGAGGACAATTAAAATATCAAAATAGTGTGTACTTAAAGATTACTTTAATAATTGCTATTTATTTGACAGACTAGCATAACTCATGTATTGCCTAGTGATAATGGTGAGGCAATAAATAGGAGAAAATATGTCATATCAATGAAACTAATTGGAAGTGAAGAGATGGAAAATTTTAATTAACTTTGTGAACTGGCTTTGTCTCTGTCAATTACCTAAATTACACTGTGGAAACATGGGCAGAAATCTGTATTCAAGTTCAGACAAGATCGCTAAGAAATGATTGTTTGATGAGCAAGAAATAAATTATTTCAATTGTATATTAAATCAATAAATAAATGGAATTAATAGAAATTCAGAATAAATGAAGGAGTAGATATGTATGGGATACTAAGGAAATTATAAAAGTAGATTGAATTAAACCCAGGAAGGACCTACTGGTATAAAACACCTAATAAAGAGTCAGCCTGTCTTTTGATGCTTTGAAGCTAGGCATTGACTTCTCCTGAGAGAACTAGATGATGTCCTCTTCCAATATAAGTCTATTTAGTTTACACTGAAAATCTGCTTTTTAGTGTNATATACCTGGGAGAGGGGGAAAAATCAGATGCTGTCTAATATAACTTTAAATTCTTGGCCACTAATCTGAAGTTTTTATTGCTAAGCAGAATTCCTGTATTTCTCTAGGAAATTCATTTTGCAAGCCTAGATGACTCTCTAGACCTTCTACTCACTCATCAAACCTCTTTATTACTTCCTTTAACCTTTCCTAGCTGATAGCCATACTTCTTAATTTCACTGAGAAAAATGAACACTCAGAAGAGAATTATGGTCAATTAACTTGAAAAAAGAGGCAAGAAGATACAATGGAGAAGAAAGTCTCTTCAGTAAATGGTATTAGAAAAGCTGGGCAGCCTTATGTAGATCAATGAAGACAGAATACTTCCTCACATACACAAAGTAAATTCAAAATGAACAAAAGATAAATATAAGACATGATACCATAAAACTTCTAGAAGAGAGCAGAGACAAAACTTTATGTGACATAAATCTTAGCAAGATTTTCTTAGGTCAGTCTCTCAAGGAAAAAGAAATAATAAAAGCAAAAATAAATAAATGAAACATAAGCTTATAAACTTTGACACAGCACAGAAAACAATAAACAAACAAACAAACAAAAAACAGCTTACAGCCTGGGAGAAAATATTTGTAAACACTATGACTTAATAACACAAAAGCTTAATTTCCAAAATATGTACACAGCTCATACAACTCAATATTTAAAAAACAAACAGCTCAATTATAAAATGGGCAGAACTACTAAACTGACATTTCTCCAAAGAAGACATACAGTTGGCCAATATTTAGTGATGCTCAATATCACTAAATGTTAGATAAATGCAAATTGTCAGAATGATTATTATCAAAAAGACTACAAATAAAAATTACAAGTGAGGGTGAGGAAAAAACAGAATCCTCCTACACTGTTGGTGGGAATGTGTGTTGGTACAGCCACTAAGGAAAACAGTGTGAAGTTTCCTTTAAAAATTAAAAATAGAGGTACCATATTGCCTCAGCAACCCACTTGACCATATCCAGAAAAGACAAAAATTCTAATTGAAAAAGATACACACATCCCAAAGTTCATAGCACTTTTTACAATAGTTAAGACACAGAAGCAACTTGTGTCCATCAACAGATGAGTGGATGAAGAAGATGTGACATACATATAGATGCATATATATGATGGGATATTAATCAACCATAAAAAGAATGAAATATAGCCATTTGCAGAAACATGAATGAACCTAGTGATTATCATACTGAGTGAAGTAAGTCAGACATAGAAAGACAAATATATGATATCACTTTTATGTGGAATGAAAAAAATTAATTAATTTACAAAACAGACTAGCAGACATAGAAAACAAACTTATGGCTACCAAAAGGGAATGGGGAGGGGGAGAAATAGTAACATGTGATTACTAGTACATATCACTATATGCAAAATAAAGCACAAGGATTTACTGTATAACACAGGAAGCTATATTTGATATCTTATAATGCCTATAATGGAAAACAATCTCATAAATAATATACACATAACTGAATCACTTTGCTGTACACCTAAAACTAACACAGAGTTGTATATGAGCTATATCAACTATAGCTCAATTAAAATAAAAAGAACTATAGTAAATTCTCATTAGTATATCTACTCACTATTTTGCCCATATATACTTCCTTATCTTCTGTTAAACTATTAGAATGCATGAATTTTCTGCATTTCTTTCTAAATCTGGTATTCCTGTTATATATTTGTTCTTATATCCTTCTGTTTACTCAAGAACATTACTCCATTAACTGTCACCTTTTACCACTACTTAATCAGTTTTTTTATTATTATTATTTTACTTGATATTCCCTATTGACAAACAGCCATGATCTTATTTCCCCTCTTGACCTAGGGCTTCCCAGGTGGTGTTAGTGGTTGGTAAAGAACCCACCTGATAGTGCAGGGGAGATAAGAGATTCCAGTGGTAACCCACTCAAGTATTCTTGCCTAGAGAATTCCATGGACAGAGGTGCCTGGTGTGCTATAGTCCACGGGGTCACAAAGAGTTGGACACGATTCAAGCAGCTTAGCATGCATGCATGAAATAAATCTGTCTCTTGATCAACTCCCCTCCAGTGAACACCTAGTTTTTCTGCTTTCCTTTCCTGCAGAACTATTCCAAATAGTTACCTAGTCATCCAGTTACCAATTTATCCACTCTCAGTCTCATAAGTTGGTTCCAGTAAGACACTTGGCCCCACAAATTCACTGAGTTGCTCTTATCAAGGTCATGAGTGACTTCTGGGATGCTAAATCTAATGGTCAATTCTCTGTCTAAGTCTTTCTTAAACTACATCAACATTTAACAACATTAATCACTCCTTAAGCACTTAAAATGCTTTCTTTGCTTACCTTTTGGGGCTAGTACCTTCAGATTTCCTCCTGTTACTACTTGCTCCTTTTGAGTCTGTCTTGCTGCCTTAGTCTTGTTTTATAAACCTCTTAAAGTTAAGCTGTTCCAATGTTTGGAGTAGTTCTCTAATAGAAACTATTCCTTAGGTGATTCCACGTATATATATGTGCTCAGTCGCTTCAGTAGTGTCTGAGTCTTTGCTACCCTATGGATTATAGTCCACCAGGCTCTCCTCCATCCATGGGGATTCTGCAGGCAAGAATATTGCAGCGGGCTGCCACGCCCTCCTCCAGGGGATCTTCCTCACCCAGGAATTGAATCCACCTCTCTTACGTCTTCTGCGTTGGCAAACAGGTTCTTTACCACTAGCGCCACCTGGGAAGTCCAGGTGATGGGCTTATACTCTTATAAATTTAAAAATAACATCTATATAATGTTTATTTCTAAATTTATGTTTCCGGATATATTTATTATATAAACTCCATAATAATGTTTTTAACTGCAGTTGACTAGGATCTGCCCAAATAAGAACTAATCTGTAACTGAATTGAGTCAACCAACTTTCAGAATTCAAACCATGAGACACAAAATGTGAATCAGCCCATAGCCAAGTCACATCAATGGCAGAACTCAACACAACGGAATTAATGGTTCCCTTGATGATCTTAGGATTGGTCTGGTAAATTCATTGTTAAGCTTTTCCTTTAATTCTATGAGATACATAGCCTTAGAATAAATCCCCTTTCTCTTTAAGGTAACAAGTAAATATACTTATTGAGCTAAAGACATTTTAAAACAGTGATATCCAGAGTTAAATAATGGTGGAATACAACTAAATATTGCTAGTTTTTAGAATATATTTTTCTTCATATATTTCAAAACATGGAAAGTAGAAGTTCCTGAAAAACAGAATGCAATATCAAAATTCCAAACCAATGCACATCACAGACATACTACATGCCTACTTGTTAACATTTCTGTTCTATAAAATAATTAATTTAGAATGAACATTTCAAGGACTCTACAAAAAGATTACACTAACCAATGAGCACATATAATTATTTACTCTTAAATAACTAGAACAAACTCTTAAGAACATAGAAGTGGTCTCAGAAAGTACAGATTTGGGTTAAGATCTCCATTATAGAAAAAAAAAAAATAATAATGCTAATCTCTCCCCTTAGGAGTTAGTCAAGTATTCTAAATTCAAATAACACTTTTTGTAATATACTTATTTTCTAAATTGGTTTTACTATTGCTTTACAACACATACATTTTATTTTAAATGATCTCAATTTCCATAAAGAAAAATCTTATACTATAAAAAATAATTCTTCCAGCCAGCCTGGTTAATTTCTCTTTCTGAACAGAGGGCAAGTGGAATATGTAAATACATAAATCACCAAAACAGTAAGGTATTTCTGCTTTGTTACATGACAAGAATTCTACTGTGGAAGGGAAAAGAAGTTGAGAGCTTTTATGAATATGAATTTATGAGTAAAAATATAAGACACTAAACTACATTCTTGACAGACTATTCACTTTTATGACTATTACAAGGCTTTTACAAAAAAAATTCAGAAAAAAATCAAAAGAAAAATTATTTTTATAATTGTGTTTGTATGTACAAACACAATTATAAAAATATATGTAAAAATAAGCCATTTAGGGAAAATCTCAGTATTATAGAAAATGTTCAATGTCTAAGGGGTATTAGATTGCTCCTCAGAGTGACTATAACATTAGTCTATAGATATTTCCTTAATAACACTCCTATGAAAGTTTTTATAGGTTCAAACAAATCCAATATACTTATCTGTCCCATATCATAAGTGATCTTCATACAGTAAAGAGGGCATAAAGAATCAGGATTAATTTAAGGCTCCTATGCTGTGCTTAGTTGCTCAGTCATGTCTGACTCTTTGTGACCCCATGGACTATAGCCTGCCAGTCTATGGGGATTCTGCAGGTAAGAATATTGAAGTGGGTTGCCATGCTCTTGCAGAGGATCTTCCTAACCCAGGGACTGAACCCTCGTCTTCCACATTGCAGGGAGATTCTTTGCCAGCTGAGCTACCAGGGAAGCCCTAAGGAACCTATAGTCTGAAACTAATATTTTATTTACTACATTGTAGTAAGAGATATTTAATTACTATTCTTTACTTCCTTGGCTTTACATTACCCTTTTCTGATTTCCAGATATGAAAGAAAAAACACAAAACACCTTCAAGCACCAATTAAAATTGCTACATAAATGAAGTAAATAATAATAAAACATTCAGCTGTTCATAGACAAGAGGACAATTAAAATATCAAAATAGTGTGTACTTAAAGATTACTTTAATAATTGCTATTTATTTGACAGACTAGCATAACTCATGTATTGCCTAGTGATAATGGTGAGGCAATAAATAGGAGAAAATATGTCATATCAATGAAACTAATTGGAAGTGAAGAGATGGAAAATTTTAATTAACTTTGTGAACTGGCTTTGTCTCTGTCAATTACCTAAATTACACTGTGGAAACATGGGCAGAAATCTGTATTCAAGTTCAGACAAGATCGCTAAGAAATGATTGTTTGATGAGCAAGAAATAAATTATTTCAATTGTATATTAAATCAATAAATAAATGGAATTAATAGAAATTCAGAATAAATGAAGGAGTAGATATGTATGGGATACTAAGGAAATTATAAAAGTAGATTGAATTAAACCCAGGAAGGACCTACTGGTATAAAACACCTAATAAAGAGTCAGCCTGTCTTTTGATGCTTTGAAGCTAGGCATTGACTTCTCCTGAGAGAACTAGATGATGTCCTCTTCCAATATAAGTCTATTTAGTTTACACTGAAAATCTGCTTTTTAGTGTGGCCACTGCCACTAATTATCTTGGCTAGATCTTCTTGTTAACTTGCTGGAGCTTCTATAACTATACTTGCTGCTTTGCCTTGTGTTTTTACATTATGGAGATGGCTTGACTACTTTTCTTAAACCTCATGAACCAAACTCTGCTAGTTTAAACTTTTCTTCCACTGCTTCCTCACCTCTGTTAGACTTCATAGAACTGCAGAGAGTTAGAGTCTTGCTCTGGATTACGTTTTCACTTAAGGGAATGTTGTGGCTGATTTGATCATCTAATCAGACAACTAAAACTTTCCCCATATTAACAATAACAGTTTCACTTTCTTATCATCTGTGTGCTCAGTGGAGTTTCATTTTTCATTTAAGAACTTTCCTCTTGCATTCACAACTTGGCTAACTGGTGCAATGGCTGAGCCTTCAGCGTATTTTTGCTTTTGACATGCCTTCCTTCCTAAGCTTAATCGTTTCTAGCTTTTGACTTACAGGTCATTGTAAGGTTATTAATTGGTCTCATTTCTATATTATGTCTGAGGGAATAGAGATGCCAGAAGAGGAGAGATGGGGAATGACTGATTATTGGAGCAATCAGAACACATACAGTTATTAAGTGTATTGTCCTATATTGGAGAAGGCAATGGCACTCCACTCCAGTACTTTTGCCTGGAAAATCCCATGGATGGAGGAGTGTGGTGGGCTGCAGTCCATAGGGTCGCTAGGAGTCGGACACGACTGAGCGACTTCACTTTCACTTTTCACTTTCATGCATCGGAGAAGGAAATGGCGACCCATCCAGTGATCTTGCCTAGAGAATCCCACGGACGAGGGAGCCTGGTGGGCTGCCGTCTATGAGGTCGCACAGAGTCGGACATGACTGAAGTGACTTAGCAGCAGCAGCAGAAGCATGGTCTTATATGGGTGTGATTCAGGTCATCCCAAAACAATTACAAGAGTAACATCAATGATCACTCATCACAGATCACCATAACAAATATAATTATAATAAAAAGTTTAAGATATGAGAATCACCAAAATGTGAGACTGAGACAAGGAACAAGTAGATGCTATTAGAAAAATGGCACTGATAGACTTGCTAGACGCAGGGTTGCCACAGACCTTATCTGCAAAAAATGCAGTATCTGTGAAGCACAGCAACATGAACCACAACAAAACAAGCTCACCCTGTAACTGCTTCAATTCTGTCATCTTTCTAAAGCTGATTTGTGTTTTAAATGCCTTACTTGAAAGAATAGAAAAACAGATGAGATGGGAAAAAAGATAAAATCCTTAAATATCAAATAAAATCAGAGTTTTAATTTACCACATATCAGAATTTTAATGTAACTATAAATAATGATGCCTAATATGTCCCCTAGAACATTTTGTAGTGGAATTTGTTCACAATTTATGTTTTGAAAACCCAGAAATAGCTTTTTAACCATTAGGAGTATTATTTTTTAAATTTTGCTGTATTTTACTTTACATTACTGTATTGGTTTTGCCATACATCAACATGAATCCGCCATGGGTGTACACGTGTTCCCAATCCAGAACCCCTCTCCCACCTCCCTCCCCATACCATCTCTCTGAGACATCCCAGTGCACCAGCCCCAAGCATCCTGTATCCTGCATCAAACCTAGACTGGTGATTCATTTCTTATATGATATTATATATGTTTCAGTGCCATTCTCCCAAATTATCCCACCCTCTCCCATTAGGATTATTAAGTATCTTTACAAATAGAATGCTTAAAACAATCTTCATGAGTAATATCATTATATAATTGTGCTGGTATCCCTAAACTAAGCTAAGCTAAGTCACTTCAGCTGTGTCCGACTCTGTGCGACCCCATGGACTGCAGCCTACCAGGCTCCTGAGTCCATAGGATTTTCCGGGCAAGAGTACTGGAGTGGGGTGCCACTAGTGAACCAGAAAAAAGTTTTTCTGAACATATAAACATTTTGAAACTTCTGGCTTTACCTAAAGTGAAAGTGAAATCGCTAAGTCGTGTCTGACTCTTTACAACCCCATGGACAGTAACCTGCCAGGCTCCGCGGTCCATGGGATTTTCCAAGCAAGAATACTGGAGTGGGCTGCCATTTCCTTCTCCAGGGGATCTTCCCAACCCAGGGATCGAACCCGGGTCTTCCGCTTTGCAGACAGACGCTTTATCGTCTGAGCCACTAGGTAAGCCTAGTGGCTTTATCTAGGGTGGGATGAATTACTGAATCACCAAACTACCAAACAAATAGCTGACAGACAATGATATGCTGCAGGTTTGACAGTTATTGAGACTTCAAATTTATGAAAATGCATAAAACGAGTGCAAGTCAGTTCCACGATTAATTTTGGCTAGGAGTCACCATGTTAAATATTGAACATTAAAGCTTGATATTAATAAATAAGTTTATATTAAAAAACAAAAATTAAAAAATAATGCTTGCTATCTGTGACAATAACCCTCATTCTTTAAGGGTCAACTCTAGAAAGATGTCTTTAGCTTTGCCTGCTTTCTGCAGAAGTGCAAGGACACTTTAGGCTGTAAATCTTGTTGCTGTGTCTCTCATGGCCCCACAGCTGTTGTTGGCAGTGATGTTTCCAGGCAGTAATGATTTTCTTCTCTTCTGCCATTTATTTTTTTCTAATAAGTCTGTTATATATAGAGACATTGATCAAGGATAGTTATGAACTTAAATGTGTCCCCACATTCATATATTGAGGTCTTAACCACTAATACAATTGCATCTAGAGACAGAACCAACGAGACAGTAGGTTCAGTTCAGTTCAGTCGCTCAGTCGTGTCTGACTCTTTGCGACCCCATGAATCCGCAGCACACCAGGCCTCCCTGTCCATCACCAACTCCCTGAGTTCACTCAGACTCATGTCCATCGAGTCAGTGATGCCATCCAGCCACCTCATCCTCTATTGTCCCCTTCTCCTCCTGCCCCCAATCCCTCCCAGCATCAGTCTTTTCCAGTGAGTCAACTCTTCGCATGAGGTGGCCAAAGCACTGGAGTTTCAGCTTTAGCATCATTCTTTCCAAAGAAATCCCAGGGCCGATCTCCTTCAGAATGGACTGGTTGGATCTCCTTGCAGTCCAAGGGACTCTCAAGAGTCTTCTCCAACACCACAGTTCAAAAGCATCAATTCTTCAGCGTTCAGCCTTCTTCACAGTCCAACTCTCACATCCATACATGACCACTGGTAAAACCATAGCCTTGACTAGACGGACCTTAGTCAGCAAAGTAATATCTCTGCTTTTGAATATGCTGTCTAGGTTGGTCATAGCTTTTCTTCCAAGGAGTAAGCATCTTTTAATTTCATGGCTGCAATCACCATCTGCAGTGATTTTGGAGACAGTAGGTAATAAGTGTTAGATGAGGTGATAAAAGTGAGGCCCTAACATGACAGAACTTTTGTCCTAAGAAGAGGAAGAGAAACCGTGTCCACCCCCTACCGCTTTCTCGTGCACAGAAGAAAGACTCTGTGAAGACACAAAAGAAGGTGACCATCTATAACCCAAGGAGAAATTCCACACCACACACCAGTCTTCCTGTCACTGTGATCTTAGATTTCCAGGCACCAGAAATGTAGGAAAGTATGATTCTGTTGTTTGGACCACCCAGCCTTTGGTATTTTCTAATTGTAGTCCCCGTTGACTAACAGTGGTGTACTGTTTTCCTTTATTATATTATTACTGTGTGTGATATCATGTATAACTATTTGCACCCAGCAGATTCCACTGTCCAAAAATTTTCCAGGCAAGAATACTTGGGTGGGTTGCCATTTCCTACTCCAGAGGATTTTCCTGACCTGACCCAAGAATGGAACCCATGTCTCTTGTGTCTCTTGCACTGGCAGGTGAATTCTGCATCACTGCACCACCTGGGAAGCCTATTGTTTTCCTTTACCTGAACCTAAAACATCCAATCATTTAGTCATGGATCAGTATACCTTGCAAGGCTTTCATATCTAGGAATTGAAAAAAATCCCAAATATACTTGATGCACCCATTACTAAACAGTGATTCTACACATATTTAAAGGAATCCTTAAAATGTTCCTTAAATGAACCTTAATATATATATATATATATAAACTTTATATATATGTATATGGGCTTCCCTGGCAGCTCAGCTGTTAAAGAATCCACCTGTAATGCAGGAGACCCTGGTTAGAGTCCTGAGTTGGAAAGATCTCCTGGAGAAAGGATAGGCTACCAGTATTCATGGGCTTCCCTGTTGACTCAGATGGTAAAAAATCTGCCTGCAATGCAGGAGACCTAAGTTTGATCCCTTGGTTGGGAAGATCCCCTGGAGGAGGGCATGGCAACCCACTTCAGTATTCTTGCCTGGAGAATCCCCATCGACAGAGGAGCCTGACGGGCTACAGTTCATGTGGTCACAAAGATTTGGACACAACTGAGCAACTAAGCACAGCACAGCATGTGTGTGTGTGTGTGTGTATATGTATATAGAGAGAGCATTGTACTATATGCAACAATTATGAGAAGTTTCATTTCCAGAAAAATAAAAGTAAAATACTAATGTATTTACTGCAGTAAATACACTGCAGTATTATAAAGGAACAGAAAACTATGGTCAGGTTTAGGAAATACTTTAAGTACAGAATACCTCTCTGCCTTAACATAGAGCTACCCAGGTTACACTAGTGGTAAAGAATCCACCTGCCATTGCAGGAGATACAGCAGTACAAGGGTTCAATCCCTGGGTCAGGAAGCTCCCCTGGAGGAGAGCATGGTAACTCGCTCCAGTATTCTTGCCTGGAGAATCCCATAGACAGAGAAGCCTGGTGTGCTATAGTCTGTAGAATCGCAAAGAGTCGGACATGACTAAAATGACTTAGCATGCATGCACCCCTCCTGCCCGAGCATAGTAGACTCTCCTGTATCTGGAGTATAGAAAACTCCCCTCCCCCATTATTTAAACTGCATAAACTATAATTTTAGTAAATCAAGCAAAGAGCTAATCAAGTTTTGATTTGCTAATTACTTCTCAATTTGATTAGAGCTGGCAGCTAATCATCTCTGGATATTTAAAGTCAATCTTTCACTCACATTTGCAAATCAAGACTTCAGTATAAAACAACATTTGGAATATAGCATAAAAGCTCTTTGTGTTATAACAAGTAATTAATTTCTACTTGTTGCTACAATTTTAACAATAAAGAAAAATTTTCCAGGATGTTTCAACAAGTTGAATTATGCATGCAGTGTACCATCCTGTGCTGGAGAATTTAAAAAGTAAGCCAGTTTTATACAGTTTTGTGAAGCAGCCCACTCTGAGCCAGGGAAATGTACATGCTACATTAAACAAATACAATATAATTCAAAGTCACAATTTTGTTTTTGTAGTCAACAGTAGTTTGCAGAAGAAAGATCTTCCAAGAAATTGACCCATGAATGATCAGTATTATAATAATTTTGACAATTAAAACCAATCTTTAAAATGTATTTAACAATTATTAATATATCTAAGACTATATCTCCTTGAAAAATATGCCAAGGTAGGAAGAAGAATGTCACAGTCATTTAAATTCAACAAGGGAAAACATTATGATGAAACACTGTGAAAAAGAAAGCAAGGCAGATGAGTTGGTTCTAATTTCAGGGAAAATGTCTTTCCCAATCATTTCTCAAACACCGTATTTAAATTGTACCCTGTAAAAAAAGGGTACAGTTTCTTCTATCTTTGTCACTTTCTGCTGCTATCACAATTACACAACTTGAAAACTTGCTTGACTGTACTGCACTGAATAATGAATCATCTTTCTGGGAGGTATTTCATTATTACTACTGCCTCATTAACAGCATTTCCAGGCAGTATCTTCAGAAGTAAAGTTATATGAAACTTTGGACAACTATATCTTATAAAGTTAGGTTGTCTAAGCAAGTAACAGATGCTTGATTTTTTTCCTAAATATTTTGCCATCATAATTTAAGTCTTATTGTTTTACCCTATTCATCAAGGTAATGAGAAAGGACAACAGCTTTTTCATTAATTATTCTTTAAATTTTTCATTCTATTTTTCCCCCTTGCTATGAAGTTCATATTTTTATTTACTTCAGTAGTTTTATCTTAGTGTTTTTCTTATGTAATTCTTTAATATTATAGTTCCTAATCTTAGTAGTAAACAAGTACCTCTTAGACTTATAGCTCAAATAATACCTTTATTTTGTGTAATTATTCCATATTCTATCTTTGAATGATTTCACTGGTGAATATCTAATTTAGCCAGCTATCAGAGAGTAATATTAGAAAACCCTCCATAGTAAAGTATGAGAAGACACTCCCCATACAACTCTGCAATGCAAACAGTAGCAGACTTCCATTAATCTTTGCCAAATGCATGAATGACTTCTTTCTCTCTCTCTCTTTTTACGTATCTTCTTCCATCTGAGCTCTGTGAAGTGAATTTCAAAGTTCTCTTTTCAAGGTCAAAAATAAGGAAAGCTCCAGAACTCTACCAAATGCACACACCTCATTTGCCCCTATACTCAAGCCATCAGAACTGATATTTCTGTCCTTCACAGATTTAACAAAACTATCTTCTTTAAAATATTAGATGTAATTCAATTACATATTACCTCAAGGTTCTTTTCCTCCTCTACTAACAGTAGAATTTTGGGAAAAAAGATAACCTAAGACTAAAACAGTAGGCTGCTTCAACCTGATTTTACTCTTTTCAGAAAATGCCCAGCTCTATGCTCTCTTTCACATGAAAACCATCTTATTGGGAAACTTATTCTGGAAGCCATTCTATTATGAAGCTTTTTTACTGCAGTTCTATGTTCTAGGTGATGCTAGATATGGGAGGGTTGGACAGGAAAGAGACATATAGTGGATGATAACTGAGTTGGAAAAACAGCATTTTCTACTACCAGTTTATTTCAATGTAATATATTTTAAAAATATGCTGATGGCATTTACTTCTGCAGTGTAAATTCTAATTTAAATTCAAACATGCTGAACATTATAAAGCTTATTTTTAATAGCTTGAATCAGTGTCAGGACTCTGAACTCAAGCTAACGATATTATCTCCTTAGTGTGACTGTTCAAATGATGTTTGGGTGGGTGTAGAAAATAAGCATAAAGCAAAGTAGATTAGGCAAAGACTAGGATGGCACAGACCTACCTGCTGAAGCGAAGTAGAAATTTAGCTTGAAGATTTCCTTAAACTGCTGAGTATCTGTTAGACTCAGTACAAAAATCTCGCTTCAGACCTTAAGAAATTTCCTCTTGGATTTTTATAACAATTCTAAACTTTCTCTTTTCCAACAATGCCTTTCCATTCATTTACCCTCTATGGTGCTAACAGAATACTCTCTTATTTGGACTGGGTAACCTCCACTGACACCCTGCTACCTTTAGGAAAGCATCTAAGTTATTTAGGGTAATGTCTGAGTCCTTTGATAATCTGGTCTCAACATACTTCTCTAGCCCACCAGTCCTATGCTCCAGATATGCCAACTCCCTTGTTGTTCTCTAAAAATGTCATGCTCTCCTATACACTGGAGCCTCCTTATAACTATTGAACCCTCCTGTTCGACTCTGGAAAATATCTGATTATGATTTAACAATCACCTAAATGTCACTTTCTCTATACAAATATTATGAAATCTCCCATAATACCGAAAGGAAGGTGTCAAAGTGTTAGTCAGTCATATCTGACTCTGTGTGATCCCATGGATGATAGCTCTCCAGGCTCCACTCTCCATGGGATTTCCCAGGGAAGAATACTGGAATGGGTAGCCACTCCCTTATTTAGGACAGCTTCCAAACCCAGGGATCAAACGCAGGTTTCCCACATGGCAGGCAGATAGTTTACCTTCTGAGACACCAGGGAAGCCCCTTCCCATAATCTTCAAAATAACACCCTTTGGGGTTTTGAATCTTATTTTACAAAGAGTCATAAGCCTGTATCCCCTTCTTAGAGCAAGGATTGTGCTTTGCTCTTTCATTCCACAAATATTTGAGAGGCTGTAATTGGATTGGATCAGAATGTGAAGTCAAGTGGCCTTAGGAAGCATCACTACCAACAAAGCTAGTGCAGGTGATGGTATTCCAGTTGAGCTATTTCAAATACTAAAAGATGATATTCTGAAAGTGCTGCACTAAATATGTTAGCAAATTTGGAAAACTCAGCAGTGGCCACAGGACCGGAAAAGGTCAGTTTTCATTCCAATCCCAAAGNAAACACAAGCTGGAATCAAGATTGCTGGGAGAAATATCAATAACCTCAGATATGCAGATGACACCACCCTTATGGCAGAAAGTGAAGAAAAACTAAAGAGCCTCTTGATGAAAGTGAAAGAGGAGAGTGAAAAAGTTGGCTTAAGGCTCAACATTCAGAAAAAGAAGATATGGCATTCGGTCCCATCACTTCATGGGAAATAGATGGGGAAACTGGAAACAGTGTTAGACTTTATTTTTCTGGGCTCCAAAGTCACTGCAGATGGTGATTGCAGCAATGAAATTAAAAAATGATTACTCCTTGGAAGGAAAGTTATGACCAACCTAGATATCATATTAAAAAGCAGAGACTTTACTTTGTCAACATAGGTCCGTCCATATAGTCAAAGCTATGGTCTTTCCAGTAGTCATGTATGGATGTCAGAGTTGGAGTATAAAGAAACCCGAGCACCAAAGAATTGATGCTTTTGAACTGTGGTGTTGGAGACGACTCTTGAGAGTCCCTTGGACTGCAAGGAGATCCAAACAGTCCATCCTAAAGGAGATCAGCCCTGGGTGTTCCTTGGAGAGACTGATGTTGAAACTGAAACTCCAATAAATTGGCCACCTGATGCGAAGAGCTGACTCATTTGAAAAGATCCTGATTCTGGGAAAGATTGAAGGTAGGAAGAGCAGGGGACAACAGAGGATGAGATGGTTGGATGGCATCACTGACTTAATCGACATGAGTTTGAGTAAACTTTGGGAGCTGGTGGTGGACCAGGAGGCCTGGCATGCTGTGGTTCATGGGGTCGCAAAGAGTCGGACATGACTGAGTGACTGAACTGAACTGAACTGACTGTATAATAGTAGAGATACAAAAATGAGATTTGGGATGTACAGTCTAGTAGGAAGAAAACAGAGAAGCAAACATGTGACTGAAATACCTAGTAATAAGTTTTCTAGTAGTGAAATGCACAGGATACTATGGGAGCACATGGCAGATAGAGAGTACCTTTGAGCAGCATGGAGGCATGGAGGGAACTGAGGCAAAGTACCCTATCAGAGCAGCCGAGGTATGGCCTGATATGTGCTCATTAGATATTCTTTGAATTAATTAATGAATTAATAGGCAAAAGTTAACTTGGATATTGAACTACTATTCTGTTTCAAATGCCTTATTTCCTGAAGTTTTGGACCATAAAGAAATTTGGAGGTCAGGAAGATAGACTGTCTTTTCAATATTCAGTTCAGTTCAGGTCAGTCCTTCAGTCGTGTGTGCCTCTTTGCGACCTCATGGACTGCATCACGCCAGGCCTCCCTCTCCATTACCAACTCCTGGAGCTTACTCAAATTCATGTCCATTGAGTCGGTGATGCATTCCAACCATCTCATCCTCAATCATCTCCTTCTCCTCCTGCCTTCAATCTTTCCCAGCATCAGGGTCTTTTCAAATGAATAAGCTCTTCACATCAGGTGGCCAAATTACTGGAGTTTCAGCTTCAATATCAATCCTTCTAATGAATATTCAGGACCGATTTCCTTTAGGATGGACTGATTCGATCTCCTTGCAGGTCAAGGGACTCTTAAGAGTCTTCTCCAACACCACAGTTCAAAAGCATCAGTTCTTCGGTGCTCAGGTTTCTTTATAGTCCAACTCTCACATCCATACATGACCACTGGAAAAACCATATCCTTGACTAAATGGACCTTTGTTGGCAAAGTAATGTCTCTGCTTTTTATTGTGCTGTCTAGGTTGGTCATAACTTTCCTCCAAGGAGCAAGCATCTTTTAATTTAATGGCTATAGTTACCATCTGCAGTGATTTTGAGTCCCTAAAAATAAAGTCTGTCCCTGTTTCCACTATTCCCCATGTATTTGCCATGAAGTTATGGGACCAGACTGATCTTAGTTTTCTTAATGTTGAGTTCTAAGCCAACTTTTTCACTCTCCTCTTTCTATAGCAAGAATACACAGAAGAACTATACAAAAAATGTCTTCACGACACAGATAATCATGATTGTGTGATCACTCACCTACAGCCAGACATCCTGGAATGTGAAGTCAAATGGGCCTTAGGAAGCATTATTACAAACAAAGCTAGTGGCGGTGAGGGGATTCTAGTTGAGCTATTTCAAATCCTAAAAGATGATGATGTAAAAGTGCTACACTCAATATGTCAACAAATTTGGAAAACTCAGCAATGGCCATAGGACTGGAAAAGATCAGTTTTCAATAATATATATATATATAGTATACATGCATATATTATATATTCTGTGTATATATTATATACATTTATATATAAAATACATATAATGTATAATATTATGTATATATTTTTTGAATTTCATCTTTTCTGGTCTTGTTTGGAGTTACTATGTTCATTATACATTACATATTATACTTTTCACATCAAGATCCAGGACTAGGTTTATTAGGACTCTCTGCACTACTTTAAATAATTTATGATTTATTAGAATAAGCCTGAGTCAAAGTTGTTATAAGAAAAATTGTCTGAATATTTTTTGACTCTGCCCTGAATTCCTCATCCCTCTGGACGGCAACCTCTGTTAATATTCCTGCACATCAAAATCCACTCTGAAAATATATCAGAAGAAAATTTGTTTACTCTAAATTATTAATCTAACAGTATCAAAAATGTTTTTACTTGTTAATAAGAACTTAAATTTGAAGGAAAATTATAGACCAGTTTTTCATTTTGTAGAAAACACAAAAATAAGAGCATCATGTTAAATGATACCATGAAGAAACTAAGACAAATCCAGTGTGTAAAGGAGTCTCCAAATTAACTGTATTTGATACCTGAGAATGTAAATGGCATGTAAAAAAAGTGTTTTCATGTGGTCAATACCCTTTCCTATTCCTTGCAAATTTTGGCCCTGAGCTTCACGTGTAGTGTAACGTATTAAAGCAAGCATGTAAATCCAATGTGTGATGCATTATTTAGGTAATTATGATGTATAAATCTATCTCCCAAAATATCTGATTACTGTAAACTATCTAAACGCACCTCTAATTTTGAATGCTTTGAGGACATTCATATATTGCCTTCTATTGTATTGTGTAACAAAGTGGAAAAACTAAAAGAAACCGTTAATTTTTAACTTTTTTGATATAAACTTTTTAAAGAAAACTATCAACTTGTCTTCAGATCTTAAATTTAAAATAATTTTGTTTCTTATTTACTTTTTTAAAAGGAATTATGCTGTAACTTCTATGTTTAGAATCACAAATATTCCTGCTTTAAAAAGTGTTCCACTCCTTTCTTCTCTCCTTTTCAAATCTATTTTCTAAATTTACACTGGGTGGAAATAATTTGGAAATTATAGTAAAGAAAAACAATATCTGGCTTTTATGTATTTTACATACATGACTATAGGTTGCTGATATTATGAGATTAAAGAAAAAATTACTGTTCTTTAGAGAGAAG
This sequence comes from Neotragus moschatus, assembly GCA_006410615.1. NCBI lineage: Eukaryota > Metazoa > Chordata > Mammalia > Artiodactyla > Bovidae > Neotragus > Neotragus moschatus. The sequence goes on along the minus strand of SJYA01000057.1, from coordinate 988,750 downwards.
TAAAGTTTCAAGAAAGGAAAATATATATGGAATACTTATGGTACATACATCAAATTTAAGAAGCATTCAGTATTATTTTCAAGTTTTATCTATTAAAAAAACTTCATAAAGAATCAGGTAAGAAAATGTATATAGTAAAAATTATCTGAAATATATTCTTTACATGAAATGTAGTACAAATATCTTTGATTTGCAATAGATTTAAAACCTTGACATTCTTTGAATTTCTTAAGACATAAATGTTTTTATTTCTACTGAAACATGGAAAAATGATATATAATAGAAAGAAAATTCCTCTTGTCCTGAACATCATAACTGTGGCCAAATACCATTCAATGTTTGAAAACATATTTTGAATGTTTTCATATCGTGAGCTGCATCTATTTTGTGGAGGTAGTTATTTGGTATCAGAATGTCTGAAATACAAAAATAAAATATTATAATTTTTGGAATAAGCCCAGAATTAGAGCAAACTTCTTTATTCATAATATAATACTCTTTCAATGTACTTTGGAATTTATGCATTTTATATAAATGCTTAAATTATAGCTTTCCTTTCAAATTGAAATTTTCTAAAGAATATTCTCTCTGACTTAAACTGAGTTCTCAGGAGACATCTGTAGTAACTACATATTCAATTAATAGATAATAGTGATAGTTACAAATCAAAACCCGCTAAACATTCCTTAATTGCTAACAAAATTCTTTAAGGGAATTTACTTCATTAAACAGTCATTTTTTTTTGTCACAAGAATTTTGTTCTATAGAAATGTTATTTATGTGATGATATATTATCTTGCTCGTATATGTGATCAACAAAATATAGTGCAAAACACATGACTGTTAGAAGGTTTGGAATCTTTAAATAGACTTGATTCTACTAGACTAGGAGCTTTCTTCAGACCTTATTTTCTTATCAATATTTATTTGAAAAAAATTTTAATAAAATCTTCAAAACATTCAAAAGTGTTTGAACCTTTTATTTCAAAATTAAATGGGTAAACAGAGTATCTAAATAATTTCTAAATTACTTATATAGTTTCTGTGATGAAATCTACCTTTGATCAGAAATTTGTTGTTGTTGCTCTTCAGTCACTAAGTCATGCCCAACTCTTTGAGACCTTGTGGACCATAGCCCACCAAGATCCTCTGTCCGTGGGCTTCGCCAAGCAAGAATACTGGAGTGGGTTTCCCTTCCCTTTTCCAGGGGATCTTCCCAAACCAGAAATTGAACCCACATCTCCTGCATTGACAGGCAAATTCTTTGCCACTCACCACCAAGGAAGTCCAAGCAGAAAGTTAGCAACTTGAAATTATAAATTTATATCCAAGATGATTAATTTGATATAGCATATGAAGAACTTGTTAGGTATACATCCCTGATAGACATACTCAAACCCATATGAATAAAATTGTACTATCCAGAGATGAATCTTTTTTATAGAGGTCTCTGCAGTAATTATCCTCAGCAAACAATGGTTCGCAAAAATACCCCAGAAATGTAAAAATGCACTAAGCTAAATTTGGTTTGACAGCAGTATTTCAACATTTATGACATAGGCTGCTACAAAGACATTCTTCTTTTCTTCTTGGGAAGCTATTTAAACGTCACATTATTAGAGTCAATAACTAGGTACAACTTCCTTTTAAAACAGACTGGTTCCAAATAGGAAACGGAAAGGCTGTATATTGTCACCCTGCTTATTTAACTCATATGCAGAGCACATCATGAGAAATGCTGAGCTAGAAGAAGCACAAGCTGGAATCAAGATTGCCGGAAGAAATATCAATAACCTCAGATATGCAGATGACACCACTTTTATGGCAGAAAGTGAAGAAGAAGTAAAAAGCCTCCTGATGAAAGTGAAAGAGGAGAGTGAAAAAGTTGGCTATAAGCTCAACATTCAGAAAACTAAGATCATGGCATCTGGTCCTATCACTTCATGGGAGATAGATGGGGAAACAGTGGAAACAGTGTCAGACTTCATTTTTTTTTGCTCCAAAATCACCGCAGATGGTGATTGAAGCTATGAAATTAAAAGACATTTACTCTTTGGAAGGAAAGTTATGATCAACCTAGATAGCATATTCAAAAGCAGAGACATTACTTTGCCAACAAAGGTCCATCTAGTCAAGTCTATGATTTTTCCAGTGATCATGTATGGATGTGAGATTTGGACTGTGAAGAAAGCTGAGCACCGAAGAATTGATGCTTTTGAACTGTGGTGTTGGAGAAGACTCTTAAGAGTCCCTTGGACTGCAAGGAGATCCAACCAGTCCATTCTAAAGGAGATCAGTTCTGGGTGTTCATTGGAAGGACTGATGCTAAAGCTGAAACTCCAATANTAAAAAGCCTCCTGATGAAAGTGAAAGAGGAGAGTGAAAAAGTTGGCTATAAGCTCAACATTCAGAAAACTAAGATCATGGCATCTGGTCCTATCACTTCATGGGAGATAGATGGGGAAACAGTGGAAACAGTGTCAGACTTCATTTTTTTTTGCTCCAAAATCACCGCAGATGGTGATTGAAGCTATGAAATTAAAAGACATTTACTCTTTGGAAGGAAAGTTATGATCAACCTAGATAGCATATTCAAAAGCAGAGACATTACTTTGCCAACAAAGGTCCATCTAGTCAAGTCTATGATTTTTCCAGTGATCATGTATGGATGTGAGATTTGGACTGTGAAGAAAGCTGAGCACCGAAGAATTGATGCTTTTGAACTGTGGTGTTGGAGAAGACTCTTAAGAGTCCCTTGGACTGCAAGGAGATCCAACCAGTCCATTCTAAAGGAGATCAGTTCTGGGTGTTCATTGGAAGGACTGATGCTAAAGCTGAAACTCCAATACTTTGGTCACCTGATATGAAAAGTTGGCTCATTGGAAAAGACTCATGCTGGGAAGGATTAGGGGCAGGAGGAGAAGGGGATGACAGAGGATGAGATGCTGGATGGCATCACCGACTCAATGGACATGGGTTTGGGTGAACTCCGGGAGTTGGTGATGGACAGGGAGGCCTGGCGTGCTACAACTCACGGTGTCACAAAGAGTTGGACATGACTGAGCGACTGAACTGAACTTAAAAAATAAATAAATAACTTTAAAAGCAATATTTAAAATAAAAAAGAAATCCTCAGAGGTCTTGAACTCAGTGTTTTGCTTATTCTACCAACCTCATAAAATACATATCTGTTGGAAACAAGAAAACTTTAAATTTACATGTGCAGCTCTTTTAAAATATTATGTAAGATAGTCTCTTTATAAACAACTTGATCTATGAGAAGATAGTAGTGCATTTTTAATACTTTACTGAAAATAGGTAGGTTTACATCTAGTTCTTTCTTCTTTCCTACATTTCTGATATCTCTGGTTCATCTCAGTTCTTAGCTGTGTGACTCAAAAAGCCCCTAACAGCAGTTTCAGGCAAAGGAGATTTTGCCTTTCACCTATAGATCCCTGGAATTTGAACTGAAACAGTTAATTCCAAAACACTTCTATAGCTTTTCTTTTTCTTTTTCTTTTTTTTTTTTTGCAGGGCATTGGCAGTTCAGATCAGTTCAGTTCAGTTGCTCAGTTGTGTCCGACTTTGCGACCCCATGAATCGCAGCACGCCAGGCCTCCCTGTCCATCACCAACTCCTGGAGTTCACTCAGACTCGCATCCATTGAGTCAGTGATGCCATCCAGCCATCTCATCCTTGGTTGTCCCCTTCTCCTCCTGCCCCCAATCCCTCCCAGCGTCCGAGTCTTTTCCAATGAGTCAACTCTTCGCATGAGGTGGCCAAAGTACTGGAGTTTCAGCTTTAGTGACATTCCTTCCAAAGAAATCCCAGGGCTGATCTTCAGAATGGACTGGTTGGATCTCCTTGCAGATAAGGGGGTTTTGTTTAATTAAAGTCCGGCAGGTTCAGTGGTACTACAATAACCATTTTCACCTGCCTTACCATCACCTTGGGAAGGTCCATATTTGATTGCTATGTGGCATAAAATTGAATCTGAATACATTTGAAAACATTTCAACTTTGCAGCCTTAATTAAAAATAAGTTTTTCATCTTTTTTCAATATTTTATTTATCCTTTTGTATGGAAGTTCATTCTATTCAAACAGTGACTAGACCTGTAAAGTGCAGAATATGAAACTATGGGAAAAAAAATTAAATATATCAGTGTTCTTAACCTTACCTTCATATTAAAACCACCTCTAAATTTTAAGGAAATACTTATGTTCTTGCTCTACCATTAATAATTCTGATCTAAGCCATTGATGGTGGGACTTAGACATTAATATTTTTTGAACATGCCCCTGGTGAATATATCAAATCCAAAGTCAATGACATATTCACTGGCAATTTCATATTGTTCAACTGAATAGATTATCATATTTACTTCTCAAAGGCACTGTATTTTATAATATTCTAGGATAAGATTATCTCCATTTCCTAAACTAGGAAATGCAGGATTATAGAGATGAAATGACTCAACCATCATACTAGGTTGTTTAATCAGAAAGTATTGACATGGCATGAAAAGCGCAAATGTCACCAATGAAAGATGCATTATTTTTAGTAAGCTAGTCAGTACCTTGTGGCTTAGCTGGTAAAGAATCTGCCCGCAATGTGGAAGATCTGGGTTCGATCTCTGGATTGGGAAAGTCCCCTGGAGAAGGGAACAGGCTACCCATTCCATTATTTTGGCCTGGAGAATTCCACAGACTACAGTCCAAGGGAACACAGAGAGTGGGACATGACTGAGTGACTTTCATGTCAACCATAATAGAAACACAATAGTCATATGGGAAAATATGAAATAAAATTAGTTATAAAAGATAATAAGTAACAACAGCAAAAAAGTAAACTAAATATAACAATGAGCCACAAATATTGCTCAACAGTAAATATGATTAATCAAGATTTACTTTTCAAAGGAAACTGAATTAATTGCCTATATTGATATTGATGTTGCCCCTGGCTATGGAAATTACTATAGTTGTCAATAGATTTGACCAATAGCACATGTACTTGCCAATAGTTTACTACACTGATTTGTTAAAGTTCTAAACTAGATTTCTAAGCACTACCATCCAAATTAACAGTAACCTTTCAAGAAAGACAAAACTCAATTTATTCTATTTTCTATTAGATTTTTGTCCAGAATGGTATAACTCACATTAATTTTACATGCAAAAATAACATACTTTCAAGAAATGAAATTTCAAGTTAACATTTTATGAAGAAAAGTTTTCCCTCCATCGTGACTCTAAAAATATTAACTGTGTACTCAGTGCCTATTGTAGGCACTGGAAAATTTCCAAAATACTCACAAAAGTGTACCATAATGGGAGTTATAAAAGTAAGGCATTTACCTCGTGGGAATCTCTGAATGTATTGCTGTCATGGTCACAGCCTAAATTTAGCTTTTTATAATTTCTGCACTTATGGCTGAAGTTGCAAACCATATGGTGTCAGAGAAAATTAGCCATATTTTAAAGAACTAGTCAAAAAGCTTTGCTTATTTAAGCCAACTAATATTCTCTTCCATAAAAGTATCTGGTCACAAACCAGCTCGTCACATGATTCTGATTTTGGTACTACTACTACTTATTTGCTTATTTCACATTGGAAGGCATTTAAATATTGTTTACTGAACTGAACTACATGACAAAGAAAAATCAAAACATAAGACAAAAAGCAAAGCATAACAAAATCAAAGTTATGAGACAAAGTCTAAGTCTTAGAACTAAAGGACTAAGTTTCAGTCAATCTGTTGACATTTGGTAAATAATAACAAAATAAAATTTGTATAGAATTGGAACAGCACCACTATTATCTCTTGAGATTTAACTGGACAACATTTACCAAAGGTATATATTTTAGTTAGTAATGATAGTTCAAAATCTCCCTATTTTTTGTTGATTTAAGAAATTAACTTCTATTAATAATAAAATTTAAAAATACACTGAAATTCTAAATGATTATTGGCATTTTAGTGCTTTAAATAATTAATCAATGAAGTATACCCATCTTTTACAAGGAAAGTAGCTATTTTAATGAAAAGTTGAGTTTGGACAGAGACTGTCTTCTTAATTTTCTGCTCACCTCTTGATTTCCCTTATCTGCATTTTCATATAACTGCATTGATAGATTGAACTGCAGAAATAGTTATTTGAACTGTGGAAGTCCCTATGGCCCAGTTTGCCCTTTTATAATTGTTGAAAGACTTATTTCAACACACAAATATCAATAATCTAGCCATAACATTCCATAATCCATTGTTATAGACAGATAATTGATTTTTGTTATAGACAGATAATAACAGAATAGAGCTTCTACAATATGTAATCCACTCATTACTGAATGCTGTTTATTGAGCTCTTGCGTGTCAGCTGCTGCCCTAGGTGCTGAGAATACTGTGGCATAGCGTGCAAACAGTCTGGAGGGAGGTGGTAGGAGATACTTTAAACAGGGTGTTCAGGAATGCCTCTCTGAATAAATTACGTTGGGACTGAGACTGAAAATGAAGAGACTGAGCAAAGAGTGATTTCCTACCTAGGGAATAGTGGGGGCAAAAATCCTTATAGTGAATATGAGTTTGGTGGTTATGAGCAATTAAAAAGAGATTCCATTGATATTTTAAAGGATTTCTCTGATTGCTCACTCTGGAGTAGGAAATAGCAACCCACTCCAGTATTCCCTCATGGCTCAGTCAGTAAATAATCTGTCTGCAATACAGGAGACTCCGGTTTGATTCCTGGGCCAGGAAGATTCCCTGGAGAAGGAATGGCAACCCACTTCAGTATTCTTGCTTGGAGAGAAAAGGCATGGACAGAGGAGCCTGGCAGGCTACAGTCCATAGGGTCACAAAGACTTATGCCTGACTGAGCAACTAAGCCTACTTACTGTTCCATGGGTAGGGGATTATATGGAGAAATGTAATCAAAGATGAAAACCTACCTGGCATTACAGATTTGAAGAGGCTAATGCTTAATTTTATTTCTTCAGAAATCTACTTTTAATGCCACATACATTGTGCCTACTGAATTATTACAAAGTAATTCTGAATGTAAACTTTACATTTCCTCCTAATGTTGGGTTTTGTAAAGTATAGCCCTGGACTGTGTACATATCACTTGACTCAGTCAAAAATGCAGATTCTTTGACTTCATCTCATATCTTTTGAATTAGTGACTGGGTGTGGATCTTGGGAATATATATTTTAAAATAAACTACTCAGGTGAGTTTTATGCATGTGAACATTTAAGAACCACTGTTCCGAGAAAAGGTTGTTCCTACAATGTAGAGATTACAAGTAAGAATTCCAACGAAAGAGATTCTTGAACTGAATCTTCAATGAGAGGTCAGTGTGTGCCAGACAGAAGAGACTGTAGGGAAAGTCATTTTCATGCAACAAGTTACACAATTAAAGATCAGTCATGTATCAGAATGGAAATTCATTCATTTATTCAAAGACTGTGTTGGAAAATCTTTGTTCTTTCCTGTTTTTCTTGTCCTACAACCACTGTTGAACGTTGTTTATCTTAACAAATGAGCTTAGAGTAATCTTTGGTTCCTCAAACCAAGTCTCTGATTTATGTCTATGTTTGGTCTTTAATTTATGCCATACTATAGAACACTCATGATAGCCACTTATGCTTGAAAAAAAAATCAGAAAAAAGTCAAGGAACAGAAAAATGTAGACATAAATTTAAAGGACACAGTGAATTTTGCTAAAGTATTCCTATGTAACAGTGCTTTGAACTTTGCTTTTTCTTGCTATAGGATACTTGCATATATGTGTGCGTGTGTGTGTGTGTGTGTGTGTGTGTGTGTATACATATTTCTCAGAATATTTATGTATATATATTCAGCAAGCAAATGTATATATGGAAAAGGAGATGAAAGAATGAGAGACTATAAAAATACTTCTATATCACAGATAGCTATGATTAGTTAATAAAAATTGCAATGGAGTATTAGGAGTTAAGATTCTGAAATCCTAGATCGATTGCAGGAGTGAAATAGATGCCACTACATTTTTTGTTTAGCAGTAAAGTAGAAATAAAAAGAACATAAAATTGTTGGGTTTGATTGATATACCAACATGATGACTAAACAGAGCTGCAAGTAACAGCTGTAAATAACATCAGGTACTTCTAAAGCAGAGCCACCTTCTGCAAAGGCAGAATTATTATGTAATTATATCTACTTTTCCAAGTTACAAACTATTCCCTGGCAGGGAACCACTTCTTCATTCATTACGATTCAATATAATTTGAGCTGCTAAGGTAAAGTGTCTCCCGGCAGGAGGCTGCAAATGAACCCTGCTGATGCTTTTATTACTACCGATTCATACTGTTCAGCTGAACATTCAAACAACTCCTGCACATGGGGAAGCGTTTGCAAGTGTTTTATTTTGAAATAAAGCAGAGAACTAATTCAGGATAAGAAAATCCAGGGAATCCAGTAAGAGTCATACCAATATGAAATCAATTTGCTCTAACTGTACAAAGTTGACTGCACACAATAGTCCAAATTCTCTAACTAGTTTATATCTTCAATAAAAACTTTTACTTCAACAAAAATAAGAAATGAAATTCTGGATGGGGGGGTGGCATTTTCTTTGCTATACATTCTTTTATGGGGGTAGTATTTTTGTTTTGTTTTGCTGTTGGGGTTTTTTATCTCATTTTATTTTTTTGTTATCAATTTTTAAGTAATGAGTATCAGAATTTTATTGCAGAAGAAGCCATAATTTTATTTGAGCACCTCTGGATAAATTATATCTCATATTCTGTAGCTGTATAGTTGGTCATTTCATAGGCTCATAATATAGAACACTAAATTGGCTAACTCATTTTGATTCAAACAGACTTTTTCTATTTTCTTATATGATCATTTACCATTTACTATGGGAAATATCACTTTCACATACCTACAGGAAATTCATTAGTGTGTGGACATACACACACACAGTTGGAACTTTATAGAAAAAAACAATCAGGACCCATTCCAAATTAGTGGTCTTTAATGTGTATTTCTGTAATGAAGGTGAAATGGTTTCTGTCAGGAAGCAGAAAGAAATTACAAAGCCAGCATCTAGAAGGCTTCATTGTTCTTGGGACTGAGTTATATTCAGTAATATGAAGGTCACTTTATTGACCTGAGTAATGTCTAAGAGCCAGACACAGTATTTCTAAACACTCACAAAATAATGAAGGTATAGTTACCAAAAATAGTTTTAATGAAGGTTTTAGTTTATTGCTACTATTTTAAAGTGCAATGCAGGCTTTTCTTTGAGTCTCTTACTAATGCTAATGAAAGCAATTTAACTAAAATTCCTATGCACTCTTCAATGAAAATTTCTCTAGTTTGACCTGAGAGGCTGTGCAAGCTACTTGATGGACCAGAGCCTTGAGCTAAGACAGTTAAATATTCTTTTCTGGTTTCTTTTCTGCCCTCAGTGATTGAAGCCAAGCTATGTGCACTGACTTCATATGCTATCAGGCGATTTTAACTTCTCTTTTATGTGTATCTAACTGTTGCTTTTAGGAAAAGAAAGTGAAAAAATGTGGCATCATTAACAATAGATTTCACAATGCTAAAAGTTAGGGGAAAAAAAGATATTCATAGTAATAATTACAGTTCCTGCAATTTACAGATTTCGAGTTAATAAGTGATATTTTTTCAACTGACGTTTCTGCTGTCAACATGAGCTGACAAAGTAATTGCTGTTTTATTGACAATATTTTTAGAAAATCAGGTATAATTATAAGAAAATATTAAAAATTAAATAATGGATATAAATATCTACCTATTATTTCCATTACTTTCTTAAGTGGGAGAAGACATTACTCAGTCATGGATGTCTTTTTCTCTTTATCAAAAGAAAGATAATTAACCTTCATGGGTGAGACATTTGATTTATTCTACTGAGATTCATTTAATTTCATTGTAAATTAAATCGTTTAATTCAACGTTTTCAATACTACCTGCTACTAAAGGGCATCAGTGATGACTAACAGTGAGTTGATAGACCAACTATATTCATATTAAATAAGACGTTTGTAATTATTGTCATAAGGTGGGCTGTCACTCTGATATCATTTAATCTTCTTCCTTTCTTATGATCTTTCCGTTCAACTAAAAAGCATACTGGAATTGCAAATCTCCAATGCATACACACTGTAAAATACTACTATACTATTCATGTTTATGTACAATCCAATGAGCAATATACATTTGATCTCTAAGAATCTGTTATAAACCTGATATTTATGTTTACTAAAAGCCACGATAATATACATGGGTTAAATATTTAAATTTGGACGTTAATTACTTTACAATATTGTATTGGTTTTGCCATACATCAAAAAAAATTAAATTTGGTTCTATCATTTTGGAATATTATTGTATAATTTCACAGATAAGGAAACTGAAGCTTAGATAAGCTAGAAAGTTATCCAATATTAAGCAGATATTTGAAACCACATCTCTCTAATTGTGACACTCATCCACTTCCTCAGTCTGTTACATGGGCTCTCAATAAATGATGTTCATGAGACAGAAATATTTTTATAATTAATCTTTAGAGGTGGAGAATGATGCAAATGAAGTAATAGATTAAAATCTCTATAACTGTCTAAAGTAAATTTACAGACCAGTTTGTAGGATTTACTCTTAATGTGTCCCTGCATACAAGGCAGGGGTATAATACAAAGGTGAGTGTCTATAAATGCATTCTATATTATGGAAGCCAACCCATTAAGTACTAGGTCTACAAACATCTGGCTTGATTTAGCGATATCATTACATGGGTGGATTTTTTAAATTAACTGAATTTTCAATAGAAATTGTTCAAGTTCAAAATTGTTGCCAAATAACCTAAGAGTAGGTAGTATTATATGTAGTAGTATATGCATATATCCACATACATACTGTGGATATGTAATCAAATATAGCGGCTTCTCAAACTACCATGAACATCTGTTACAAAGTAAACTTCTACATAGCTACATGAATTGCCCTGTTTTCAAATATGCCTATTACATATTGAAGAATTATGCAAAATAAGAATTTTGGGTTTTAAGTAGCTGACCTTAAGCCAACATTGCTGACAGTTGGCTACTACAACAACTAAATACATCAGCTATTCAAACACTCTTATAAATAACAAGAAAAAGCAGTCTCAAAATAAGACAATACATAGAACTCTTTTCCTAGTAGAGAAAAGTGAAAGTGAAGTCGCTCAGTCATGCTCAACTCTTTGTGACCCCGTGGACAGTAGCCTGCACCAAGCTCCTCCGTCCATAGGATTTTCGAGGCAAGAGTACTGGAGTGGGTTGCCATTTCCTTCTCCAGGGAATCTTCTCAACCCAGGGATCGAACTCAGGTCTCTTGCATTGCAGACAGACTCTTTACCTTCTGAGCTACCAGGGAAGTACTACCTAGTAGAGAGTGTACCTCCAAATAATCCACAGTGATTCCATAATTAGTAATCTTAAAAGAAAAATGAGACTATTAAGAAACTTTCAAATATTATATCTTTAGACTATTCATAAAATAAAACAGTCTTGAAATAACACTTTAAAGCTTACAAGAGAACTGTGAATGGAAATATTGTCTTTTAAATTAAAGTCACTAGGTAATTATATTACTTAAATTGACATTTGGTGTTATGTTTTCAAAATTTTCCTGTTTAGGGGCATACAAAATAAGTTCCTACAAAAATAAAATAAGAACTCAACATGAGATCATATATGTGGTGTTTCTCGAACATTTCATCTGCCCTCTAATCTCACCCTGTCTTCACACAGCTAAGTACCCTTGTCCATTCTTAGCCCAGGGACTTCACACTTTTATTGTGTGCCTGAATCTTTCCATTTCTTTGCCTATAGTCTGTTTCTTTCACATCTGGGAAAAGAAGACTCCTTAGTACTGATGTTGTTCTTATATGGTTAAACTAACATCTTTTTATTTAAATAAAATGAGTCAAGTTTCTTCAGCAAACATAATTAAAGACAGAAAATTTTCAAAAATGTTTTTGAATTAACCTTGTAAACCTAAAAAGTCCTCCCACATCAACAAAGTTAATGCCCAATACCATAGTGAAGTGAAGTGAAAGTTGCTCAGTCCTGTCTGACTTTTTGTGATCCCATGGACTACAGTCCATGAGATTCTCTAGGCCAAAACACTGGAGTGGGTAGCCTTTCCCTTCTCCAGGGGATCTCCCCAACCCAGGGATCGAACTCAGGTCTCCCACATTGCAGGCAGATTCTTCACCAACTGAGACACAAGGGAAGCCTTCCAATACCATAAGATTAAGCCAACTCAGGTGCCAAGTGTTGAGTAGTGTGTAGTTAATATATGCATTGAAAAGAAATAAAAATGCCTTTTTACTAGTTGCGGTTGATGACATTTTGTTCTCAATTTCTGCCTTCATTGCCAGCCCATGCTATAACTTCATTGTTGTAGAATATGTTTCACTCCCCCATTGATTTTGGATGTAGCTGTATGATTTGCTTTGACCACTGAAATACAGGCAGACATAAGCCATGTTGCACACCAGAAACTTTAAATGTGTTTGTATATTATCTTGCCCTCTTCTACTCTTGCCAGTCACCATAAAAAGCACTTGTTCTAGTAACCAACCCATTGGCTCTTCAGTCTGGACCCAGAATGAGAGTCAGACCTAACCACAACTCAAAGTCAGAAGCCCACCCCAAATGAGTGCAGAAGAACCTTAAAAATCCTACACTCATGAAATAAATACACAGGTGCCTGAGTCTTGAAGTGTTTTACAACACATTAATATTGCAATATCTGACCAGTGGTGGTTACAAACAAATAAACTGATTGCAGAAAGAAGTGGGAAGTATGAATGATTCTCTAGTAGAGAAAGAAGTGGAGAGTAGGAACAATTAGTCACCAGCCTACTAAGTATGTAAGCTTAAATAGTCAAAGAAAACAAAATCAGTAGGTTTAGGCTAATATTTGTTGAAGGGGAAAGATGGTTAAAGAATAGTACATTTTCAGAGGAAGAATGAACTACAAAAACCAGCTAAAAATGTGTAGGAGATTGCAAATGATAACTACATAGAAAAATATAAGAATGTGCATACTTGATACCAGCAAATCTAAATGAACTAAAATACCACAAAATACAAAAAAAAAAAAAAAATCCTATTTTTAAAATGTATACTAGATTTACAACATACTTTTAATTTGGAGATAATAAATTAGTTTGGTACAGAAAATAAGGTTAAAATTATATGCAGAATTTACATTTTGTGTATCAAAATGAAATACTAGATAGCAGCTTCATATTTAAGGACAGAATTTATAGTCTTGGTTATATGGTAAACTATTGTTATGCTATTCCTCCTTCCAAAAGAAAACTCACAAATCATTATTCTCAGTGGCAGGGGGATATCTATCAATAAAATCTATTAGTGAGAATTGAGACTTGGGTTTTTACCCATATGTGACCATATGAAAATTGGCTATCTTTCATTAAAGTAAGCAATTGTTTGAATTTCTAAGTTCATAGTTTTATATGTATTCATATTTTTCATTTGACAATTTTAACTTACATGTTTCTATTGTTTAAAACCAAAGTAACCCTTAGAGAAGATGTAAGCAATTGAATGCAAATGGGGAATTCTTTGTGCTTTTGTTGTGCAGTATTTACTCACTTTTCACTTTGTTATCTACAAAACATGAAAATGCCAAGGTAGGCACAGTACCTCATTCAGTCTGACATGTTGTCATAACACTCAGGCCAGTGCTGGTTTTGTGATTGCTTGATGTGTCAAAAACATCTGATGGATTTTTTTTTTTTTTAATCTGGAAAGTCTATGTTCATTATCCAAATAGAATTTTCTCAGATTTCCATGGGAAAGAAAATTTAAAAAAACTCGAAGCAATAAGATTTAGTGGAAATGAATATCTTCTCAAAGCACACTTGAGTCTATTTTACCACAGGCTTTCACTGTTACAACAGAGTAAATTAACTGCAGAGTAAAGAACCAAGAGAGCATGTATAAAGACATAATACATTTCAAGTATAAATCACTTTCTATTATAGATACTAGACAAAATAAATGTAACAAAAACTTAATTCAAATTTTCAGTCAGTTATCAATTTTGACAGGTAGTTTGTTTATAGATTATTAACACAAGAATATGATGTACCTTTAAAATTATTTGTTCCTCATTTCTTTTAAAATGTTTCATTCATAAACAGACATTATTATGTTTTACATTAAAAAAACTCAGAACTTGAAAATAGCTTCATATACTGGTTTATATAAGATATTTATGAAGCATAATTCATTCTCTTTTTTAAAAATATCTAATTATAAAACATAGTTTTGATAATCTGAGAAATACTTATTTCATTACAATGTTACTGGAAAACCACTGCATATTGCTGTCACAACAGAAGACAATTTATGTACTGGTGCTTGACCACAGCACCATTATCAGAACATTCCTCTCACTGTTGAAGAACATTTTCTTAAAAGGACATTCTTTGGACTTTATTTTAGTTTTTTAAAAGTAACAAAGATCATCTCATTTCAAAATGAAGTCACTGCAAAGTGCATGTCACCTGAAAATAACAATTAGAACTCAAAAAAACAAGCAAAAGGATTCCCATATGAAATGGCATTCTTTCAAATGGGTATTTGACTGTCAAAGTTACAAACTGTTCATTAGTACAGCCACAAAAATATGCCAGCTATGGGAAGAGGTGGGGCTAAATACATTTTATGATATTTTAAATTTTTAATCATAGTCATACCCCCAGAACTGATAGTTTGTGTTAGAATCCAGATTATATCAAACATTGTTCAGTTCAGTTCAGTTCGGTCACTCAGTCATGTCTGACTCTTTGCAACCCTAGCAGCACTCCAGGCTTCCCTGTCCATCACCAGTTCCTGGAATTTACTCAAACTCATGTCCGTTATTAACAAGATTATGTTTTAAGGACTGTGCAAATATTTAAAATTGAGTTTTTCTTTGTTTAAAAATATCCTGTTAAGTTTAATACTTTAGCAAAATTTCTGGCTGGCACTGAGAGAATTGACAGTAGCAATACGAAGAATCATTATTCATAATTTTGTATTTGAAATTATGGATATTTGTTAAAAGAATCTCATTAACTTTTTGTTATAGTCCCAATTTATGCCTTTATATCATCCTTATACATAGATACATGTTTGTATGTGTGTGTTTATTGCTTGCTCTAAGAATTTAATATGAAAATCATAATTTTTATAAATATATAAATATAAAATCATAATATATAGTAAAATAGAAGTCAAATAACAAACCTGTCTTGTTTATTTGATTATATTGACTCTTTTATGTTCTTTGTTTTAAAACAGTACATAAGTATGTCTAGTTTTTTCATCTTGGTATCAGCTCTTTAATTTCTTTCCATGTGAATTCATCACTCTGGTACCCATGGACTTGACAAGAGAGAGGATACTAGGCTATTGGATAAGAATCAACTCTGCTTGCCAACAGCTTAAAGCTTTGGCATCGTATACATAGTATCTGTTCACACATTTGAGCATAACTATCAGTTTCATGCGGAGAAGGCAGTGGCACCCCACTCCAGTACTCTTGCCTGGAAATTCCCATGGACGGAGGAGCCTGATGGGCTGCAGTCCATGGGGTCGCATAGGGTCAGGCACGACTGAGCGACTTTCACTTTCACTTTTCACTCTCATTCATTGGAGAAGGAAATGGCAACCCACTCCAGTGTTCTTGCCTGGAGAATCCCAGGCACGAAGGAGCCTGATAGGCTGCCGTCTACGGGGTCGCACAGAGTCGGACACGACTGAAGCGACTTAGCAGCAGTAGCAGCATCAGTTTCATGAAAAGACACTTAATCATACTTTGTATTCTGGTTTTGTATAATTGTAAAATGATTTTTATCAGTAGATGGTTTGGTTTCTGTTTGTCTTTTTAGTGTTTCTGACAATCTGGGATTTAGGAGATTTAGTTACAAATTCTCTTTGCTCTCATGTAAGAGATGTTGATTACATCAGATGTTGCTTTTAAGTTACTCGTTGACATGCACTGAGGACAGAGGCAGTGGAATTCTTCCTTAAAGATAAGATGCAGCATCACATTATTTAAGTCTTTCTTCTAAAGGATGAATAATAATTTTGTTTCAACTCTTGAGTGTAAAAGAAAAGCATTTCTAAAAAGGCAAAGGCAAGGAATAAGTAATCTTCAGGGCATCTTAATTCTCAGTAGTCCTTTCACACCAGCTCTTGAAATAACGCTGAAGGGTCAGATTCAGATAAGTCAGTTTCTTCCCTCAGAGAGCTTATACTCAAAAGACCCAAACTGAATGCAACCTATGATAACAAATAGGAGGCGCTTTATCTAACTGATAGACAGTGATCTGTACTGACCAGAGGATTTCTTGAGTGACATGGCAAGAATACTGGTAAAATGAGGACAGTGTACTTGATTTAAAAGGATAATTTCTTTTCTTCTTTCCTCTTTCCACTCCTCTCTCCCTTCCCTTGCTTTCTTTGTTGACAATTTAAGTTCGCATAACATTGTTTCCCCTAAAGAATCCATTTCCAATAAGTAAATATCTATAAATCTTGGTGCTGGTGACATGTATGTTTCCTTAATCTGAAGAGATATACTATCTGAAACGATACTTATATTTATATCCATGTGTGTGAGTTTTCGCTCAGTCCTGTTTGACTCTCTGCGACCCCGTGAACTGTACCCTGCCAGGCTCCACTATTTAAGAGATTATTCAGGAAATCTTCCCAACCCAAGGATATAACCCAGGTCTTCTGAATCTGTGTCTCCTGAGGCTTCTGAATAAGCAAGTGTATTATTTACCACTATGCCTGCCACCTGGGAGGCCCTATATTTATAGCCACTGATGATTGATCCTCATGGTGACTTCCGTGCTGAAGCAACAGGTACGGTGATAGTGCCTGCAATTTTAATAGTCTTGTCTATATACCCTATGCTATGCATGTATTCTGGAATAGGATTTATCAAAGTTTTTTTTATTTTTCAGGGGCATTTTTGTTTTCATGTTATATATTTAGCATTTTAAAGCTCTAGCATATGTTGCTTTTCCTTACCATTTATAATTTAACATGGTGTCTGGCCCTCTGGTGTTGAGTTAATCTTTGTTCAGTTAATATTTTTAGAACGAGATGAAGATATATGTATGAGAAAATAATCATTGCTAGGTATCTTTACTGAGCACTTAAAATGTGCCAAGGACTTATATGATACTATTACTATCATCATTCTACCAAATAGGAAGTTAAGCCAGAGAGAGGCTAAGTAAATTATCTATAATTAACAACGAATAAGTGGGTTAGAACTCAGCCATAATTACTGGATTCCATACTCTTAACCACTGTGTTAAGCAGTAACAGGTGCAATTTAACGTGTGGCTAGGATTCCTATCACACTTTGGTAAATGGCAATAGATAGTTTCAATGCTTAATAAAAGGGCTAATCTGAATCAATGAGTGAACCGGTTCTGTCGGAGGACACTGCTGCACATGATGGCACAGAAGTGTGGAACCGAATCTGGGTCTTTATTTGGGGAATAAAATGAGAAATTTGGACACTAATAGAGTTTTGGATTTTGCAATCACTTTTATAACAGTAAAATCTTATTATGTTGAAAAATTTAAAGAAAGCACTCAAATAACATTCTCTTGACAAGACAACCTGAAGGCAATGAGAGACATGACAAAATAGGCAACATTTGCTGCTTTGTGTTTTGGTTTCTCAAAGTGCCTCTCTCTCTCTCTATTTTTTGAGGTGGATTCTTATTATTAATAATAGCTAGGAATATGGATGTATGAGTTCTGATTCTAGAATCAGTTACTTCAGAAACGTTAAACCTCTAATGTCAAAGATTTTAGACAATTTTTGAATTTATGGAAATAATTTTATTTATATTTCTATTTTTCATGTATTTAAACATACATATTTTTTAAAACATCTTACTATTTTTCACTGAAATCACTTAGATGTTAACATAAATATTAACAATTGTTAATAAATTCTATTTGAATGACATTATTTATTAAGGCCCTGATAAAATGGCAGACATATAAATTAATTATAATTTTTAGAGTTTAAATAATTAAATTATGTAATTTTGAANCATATTTTTTAAAACATCTTACTATTTTTCACTGAAATCACTTAGATGTTAACATAAATATTAACAATTGTTAATAAATTCTATTTGAATGACATTATTTATTAAGGCCCTGATAAAATGGCAGACATATAAATTAATTATAATTTTTAGAGTTTAAATAATTAAATTATGTAATTTTGAAACAGTGCATATGTTGGGAAGACCCACTGAGATCTAGATCACACAGACATGTACTCTCTCATTTCATATTTGCTAGATTTTGTGTCCATGTCTATAGAAGAGTGAGAACAATATCAATTACTTAAGGATTTAATACATAAAAATCATCTGGCACAATGATAAGATATTCAGAAACATCAAATTTAAAAACAAAACATGCAATGTTATAACCACTATATGTAACCAGAAAGAAATGTCTTTGTAGAAGGCACTTGTTTTCTGATAGCTTTATTTAACAGAAACAATGGAAACAATATTTCTGTTTTTTTGTGTGTGTCATCTGTATTTATATAAACTGATTTTATATCATGAAAATATTTTGCTTTGAAAAGACAGATTTAAATTGGGTAATTTGGATATTAATATTATGACTGCTTTAATAAATTTAACTTAAAAATTAGTCCTCTGTTCTTGTGAACTGCTTTTATTCCAATATTGATATAGTATTTCAGATTGTAGTATGTATCAATTAATAAAGATTACCAATTTTTTTTTAATTTAGATCAGTTCAGTAATAAGTGCCTGACACACCACAGCTTAACTGAGCACACACCCATTCAGCATCAGTTCAGTTCACTTCAGTAACTCAGTAATGTCCGACTCTTTGCTACCCCATGAACTGCAGCACACCAGGCTTCCCTGTCCATCACCAACTCCCAGAGTTCACCCAAATCGATGTCCATCGAGTTGGTAATGCCATCCAACCATCTCATCCTCTGTTGTCCCCTTCTCCTCCTGCCCTCAATCTTTCCCACCATCAGGNTCCATGATCCAGTGGATGTTGGCAATTTGATCTCTGGTTCCTCTGCCTTTTCTAAAACCAGCTTCAACACCTGGAAGTTCATGGTTCACATATTGCTGAAGCCTGGCTTGGAGAATTCTGAGCATTACTTTACTAGTGTGTGAGATGAGTGCAATTGTGCAGTAGTTTGTGATGTCTTTGGCGTTGCTTTTCATAACTTCACACAATCAACTCTAATTTATTAGCTATTACTTAAGTCAGTCTGCCCTTTCCAGAGTAGTAGCTCAGACCTCTCCCTTCTACATTACATTTTTTAGTGGATTTTCAAAACTCCGATGAGTCAATGATTTCCTTGAAATAATATTTTATAACATCATCTCTTTTTATATGGTCTGAGATGAGATATAAAATAATTAAATGATACTTTAAGTTCTATAAATTTATAAATTATATAAAGTCAATCTCTTTAGCATGTGACTGTCTGTAAATATTCAAGTCTTTTGGGAACTTAAAGAACTTTGAATCCAGAAGACAATATCAGATGGATACAGAACTGGTGTTGCAAATGAAACTCCATGAGTTTAAAGAAATTACCTTAGTCTAGAAAAATGTCATCATTACTTCTATTTCTAGTTTGCACTGAATACTTTTTCTGCACTAAAAAAAAGATATTTACATGTTTAAGGTAATAAACAAAATTTGAGTATTTATAATACCTATAATTAATATTACCTATTTTGATTAGTCAATACTGTCCTGTTTTTGAGGGAATAATTATTATTCCAGTACATTGTATACTTGAGGGTAATTCAAATTTAGTAATGTGGAAGTGGCTGAAAAGACCAGAAAAATTTACAACATCACAAAAGTTCACTGAAGCAGAAACATTTTCTAGTGAATACTGACCTTACAAAACCTTACTTTCTTCTCTCTTTCTCTCTTTTAAAATATGTATTAAAGAGAATATCCGGGGGCAAAAAGACATCTGGGTCAAAGAAGTAAATAAATAACAGATATGAAATAGAATTACATAAGGAACATGAGATATATCAATGTCTATATATTAACAGTGAATGAACATGAAGTTGCCCAGTCATNTCTCTTTTAAAATATGTATTAAAGAGAATATCCGGGGGCAAAAAGACATCTGGGTCAAAGAAGTAAATAAATAACAGATATGAAATAGAATTACATAAGGAACATGAGATATATCAATGTCTATATATTAACAGTGAATGAACATGAAGTTGCCCAGTCATATTCAACTCTTTGTGACTCCATGGACTGTAGCCTACCAGGCTCCTCTGTCTATGGGATCTTCCAGGCAATGGTTGCTGCTACTGCTGCTGCTAAGTTGCTACAGTCGTGTCCGACTCTGTGCGACCCCATAGATGGCAGCCCACCAGGCTCCCCCGTCCCTAGGTGAAAAGTGAAAGTGAAGTCGTTCAGTCGTGTCCAGCTCTTAGCGACACTATGGACTGCAGCCCACCAGGCTCCTCCATCCATGGGATTTTCCAGTCAAGAGTACTGGAGTGGGGTGCCATTGCCTTCTCCCCAGGAAATGGTACTGGAGTGGATTGCCATTTCCTTCTCCAACGGATCTTCCCAACAGAGGGATCGAACCTGGGTCTTCCTCATCATAGACAGACGCTTTATCATCTGAGCCACCAGGGAAGCCAGTGATGAGGCACAAATGTTCACTCAACAGAACTTTTGAACAGCTATCTTAAGTGTCAAAACCAATGCCACACACTTCATTTAGCCAAGAAACAATTCATCAGTGGCTATTAAAGGTTACAACTATATTTCAGAATTGAATGGAGCCATTTAACATATATATGAAAGACGCTAAGTTCACCTAGAAACTAAAAAAAAAAAGAAAAAAGACCTATTATAAGGACACCAACACACAATAAAAGCAAAATAAAATAAAGAAGTGGCTAGGCAGCCACAAAGCCACAGAGATTTGTAGCACCCAGATACTTTATACATGCACAAAGTCAATTCTTTTTCACATGAGAAGTTTGCATGTTTGTAGCTATCTGGCATTATATAAACACAGAGCAAAGTAAGCGATCATTAGTAAGATACTAGTATATCCTACAGTACCTGAACTTTGGTGGCATTAATAAAGTCTGAAATTGATGTAGAAAACTATACACAAATTTATAAGAAAAACATTCTAAAGTGAAGGGAAGTAAAATATAAGTAAAACAGTTGCTTTTTTTCTCTTTTGTTTTATTCATAATGTAAACCAATTGGGACCATTAAGCTGAACAAGTTCCTTTTCAATCCATTACAGCATTTTTTAATGGAAAAAATTAAAATTATTTCTCTTAAAGTATGAAAGTAGTACCATTTAAGGCCAGAAGATATTCAGTCTTAATGAATTTATATAGCATGCCTGACACTTGATTGCTCAGCTGTTTTGAAAGGCTGACATTTCCAAATCAGACTAAACACTATACTACTAACACTCTGGTATTAATAAAACTTATTAACACAATTCTATGTTAATTATTTTATCTTACTAAATAATGTAATAAGACAATCCATCTTTTCTTTTTATATAATCTAGTTCTGAATTAGCAATCATTTAGCTTTTTTTTAGTAATTTTAATGATACACAAAACTAGTAATAAATAAGAAATTTTAAATTACACTAAACATTATTTCACTCTAAAATTCAAAAAGAATAAAAATTTTGTTTCTTGAACACTGGCATTTTAATCATTAAAACTTATGAACTTGACCAAAATCCAAAGTTATGGATTAAACTGTTAACATATATCTGTCTATATATATAATAATATATAACTGTTAATATAAATCTGTTAATGTTCAGATATTTATGAATCTGATATAAGAACCTCAGAGTTGTATGAAAAGGAAGGACACTGAACTTTTATGAAATGTTTCATCCTTGCAATGAACTGATTCCTTTAAAAATCAAAGGCTTATTGGGTGGGAAATACTACATTGACATAAATATTAACTAAAAGCTAATAACTAGTCCACTTATATTTATTTAGCATTTTATTTAATTAAACTGTACAGTATATTTTTATTTATGGGTTAATATATTGCAAAATTTTCAACATTAAATTCTATATATATCTGTCTATTTTAAAACAAAAATTCTGGGTAGATACAACTGATAGCATATTTTTTTATTTCCTCATCCCTTAATATTCCCTCTGTATTCTCATATTTGATTTATCAGTATATCTGTATGCATTGGAAATTGGAAAGGAACTTTTCACATCATGAATCCGTGTAAATACCTTATTCCTGCGTGTTTATATCCTTTTTCTATTCAGACTGTGAAATTTTCCATTAAACCACAATCAACCTGTGAAATCCATATTCCCTCTCTGTAATTTATAGCAAAAGGCTCCATGATCAATTAGGACTATACTTAAACATGTAATCGTCAGGATGACTGGTCATACTGCAAATTAGGAATATTTNGTGTTTATATCCTTTTTCTATTCAGACTGTGAAATTTTCCATTAAACCACAATCAACCTGTGAAATCCATATTCCCTCTCTGTAATTTATAGCAAAAGGCTCCATGATCAATTAGGACTATACTTAAACATGTAATCGTCAGGATGACTGGTCATACTGCAAATTAAGAATATTTTCAAAAACTTGATGTCAATTTAATAAGTTGGTTACTTTATTTTAAATATATATAAATGTGTGATTAATACACCTACTGAGATTTAACAAGATAATAATAAAAATGTGTTGCCAATACAGCTAGTTTTTCTACTTTTTCCTATATTATAGTTATTCTTCTTCAATAAATATACCTCATATTAAACCTGTTAAGTTAAAAGCTAAATTGAATTAGAACATGACTTTCAGATCTTCATGTGTAATATTTTATTTTGTTCACAGTGTATAAAATTTGACATTATAATTTTTAAATACTAAATTCGCTAACTTGTGTTATAAACCTAAGTTACTCAACGTATTTTTTTGAGTCCATCTTGAGCCAAAGATGGCCTTATTCATATATGTATTCCTTTTCACATTCTATTATAGGTCAGGCACTCAATTAATTCTTCACAAATTGAAATCTTGTGTGTGTGTGTGTGTGTGTGTGTGTGTGTGTGAGTGTGTGTGTGTGTGTGTGTGTGTGTGATTTGCTGAGGTTTGTTATTAATAAATAATTGGCAGTATTTGGGAAAGTTACCAAAAGAATGATTTTATAGGTAATGAAGACATTTTGGTAGCATCACCACCATCATATCACCATGAATGAGACAAATGTATGTTTTCATTGAAAAAATATTTTGTATTATGTATGACAAAGGAGTGATCAAACATTCTAACATTTTACTGAAGTAAACCATTTTTTCTATATTCCAATCATGAAGTGAATGTTGAAAAGTATTATTTATGAACTTCCTTAATGCCTTGAATATTCTCTCTTTTAACTACTAATAGACATTCTCATCTCTTTTAATTTTATTATATTATTATTCTTATGCCAGCAAATAAAGTTTCCATCTACATGGTCAGTTATATTTGTTAATCCTAAGGTGAGTAATGGATGGAACCCAGAGATCTACAATTGTTTCACGTTTCACTGTGATACCAGAGAAAGGAGTATAGGATATTTTCTCATTTTTCAACACTCTTGAGGATGAGTGATACATGAAAAATCTATACAGATCTTCCTTGACTTATGATGGGGTTATCATGAAAACCTCATCAATACTTGAAAATATTTTAAGTGGAAAATGTATTTAAAACAGCTAGTCTACTTAGTGGAGAAGGAAATGGCAACCCACTCCAGTACTCTTGCCTGGAAAATCCTGTGGACAGAGGAGTCTGGTAGGCTGCAGTTCATGGGGGTCGCTAAGAGTCGGACATGACTGAGCGACTTCTCTTTCACTTTTCACTTTCATGCATTGGAGAAGGGAATTGCAACCCACTCCAGTGTTCTCGCACAGAGCTGGACACGACTGAAGCGACTTAGCAGCAGCAGCAGCTGTCTACTTGGATGTTAATATAAGCAGAGCTTAGTTGAGCCTACCTTAAATGTGCTCAAACACTTAAACACTGGTCTACAGTTGGACAAAATTGCCTAATACAAGTCTTGTTTTATAATAGAGTATTGATGTCTCTTGTAATTTATTGATGCTATACTAAAAGTGAAAAACAATATTTGGGTACAGAATGAGTTGTAAGTGTATACATTGTTTACATTTGTGATTGTGTGGCTGACTGGAAGTTGTGGCTCATTGCCAATGCCCAGCATCATGAGACAGTATTGTACCACATGTTGCTAGCCTGGGTAAAGATCATTCAGAATTCAAAGTACAATTTCTACTGTATGTGAGTCATACCCATCATACAGTCAAAAATTTCAAGCTAAATCATTATAAGTCAGGGATCATTTGTATTTAATTATCGTACCAAAAATCAAATATAAAATTTGTCATAATCAATTCAAAATATTTAAAAATCTTTGTTACATTGATATTTTAATATGTCACCTTAATAATGTAACAAATTAAAAATTCTTAAAACAATGTAAAGGTATAATTAACACATTTATTCCTGGTTGCCATAATGAAGTTGTTAACAGCAGTCAAAGGGGCAATATTTTTAATCTAAATATTTCTCCCTAGCTGTGTGAGCTTGATGATGGTTCTTCAGTATTCTTGTGCCTTAACTTCCATCACATTTCACGAGTCAAATGAATTAAAACATAAAGCAATTGTAAGGATGCTTGATACTTTACAGGCACTAAAAAGAGTTGCTTCATTATCCTGCTTTGCTTTTATTTTAATCAATTGACTATTACATCTGTTAATATCAACTCTTTAATCTTTTCTCTGACATCATTACCTGTTCTAAAGATTAATTAAAATTTAAGTTGTCAACAGAAACATTTTATAATTATACATAAGCATAAGTAGTTAAATATGTTTAAATACTTTGAATTCAAATAACATCATAATAAAGACCACTAGCACTTTGTATTCAAAGAGCTTTTACAGTAAGACGTTTATGATAACTTTTATTTAGTATTTTAAGGTTTAGACATTTTGTTAGAAATAAATATCTACAAAGTAGATGAGTCTCTTTAGTTCTTTAGAGTTCTGCCCAAAACAATAAGTATATGTGTGTGTATATATGTATACACACACATATACTTACATATACACATATCATGTCTATCACAGCAAAATAATTATAATTAAATCAGATGTTTGGCATCAAGCATGTCATAAATAAGTGGCAAAAATTATTCAGATAATGTATGTGATTCCCTTCTGGAGCTTCTTCTTACATATAGTGACCTTTTTAAAAAGATTGTTTTGCCTCTATGATTGCTGCTTCTATTACTTTCATTCTCCTTCTGGAAAATAAAACTCGATTACAATGATTATTTTTTTAAAAATCAAAACATATTCTTATAATTGTCAGCTTAGAACCTCAGTTTGTACCAGGACTGCTGCAGAACAACTCTTAAGAGGTGCAGACATGATCTCCAAATAGATTTGATTATAAAACAGGGTTATATATTTTCTCACTCTTCTTTTTTTCAAAACAAGTTATTTTAGCTTGAAAGCAATGAGACAGAGAGTGTTAATATTCAAATTTCAAGCTCTAAATACCCATGACTTGAGTCAGCTGACACTTATTTTTAACAATGTATCTTGTGCCTATTGCTGTGCCAAGTTCTATAAAAATTAAAGGAAAAAAATCACCAGTAATGGGCTTCTCTGATAGCTCAGTTGGTAGAGAATCCACCTGCAATGCAGGAGACCCTGGTTTGATTCCTGGGTGAGGAAGATCTGCTGGAGAAAAGATAAGTTACCCACTCCAGTATTCTTGGGCTTCCCTTGTGACTCAGCTGGTGAAGAATCTGACTGCAATGTAGAAGACTTGGGGTCAATTCCTGGGTTGGGAAGATCTCCTGGAGAAGAGAAAGGCTATCCACTCCAGTATTCTGGCCTGGAGAATTCCATGGACTGTATAGTCCATGGGGTCGCAAAGAGTCAGACACAACTGAACGACTTTCACTTATTTCACTTCACCAGTAATATTACAGGTAAAATAAAGCTATAAAATGAGCTGGCTTGTTTAGAGATGAACATAATTTTTACTTTGGATGTGTTTTTTAGCACAAGAACATAGGAATTGAGAACAGGGAGTTTATTTTGTGCTGAGTAGCTGTATCCCAAGCAATAAACATCCTGGGAATACAGTAGGCACATTTTCTTTTCTTTTTTTTTTTTTTTCTTTTTCTGAATGAATGAACATTTTGGCAATACTCCTAAATTTTTGGAGGTGATTATCTATTGTTGACCCTACTTGCTGGTCTTTATCTCCTATTTGATTCTATATCATATTTCTCAAAACCAGTTATTTAATACTTCAAATGAGGAGTAAACTGGGAGTTTCTATTTTTCCATATATACGAACTACTGTTGGGACTCTTTTTATAACTGTAGCCATAACGGCATCACATTTCTCCAAAATTATGCATTTTTTCATTATATAGCCTACTATTTATTTTCAAATTATATAAGATATTGTTCATTTGGTTATTAATAGGTCAAGTATATTTTGGTCATAATTTTAAATAAAATCTTCCCCATTTTGCAGAGATGTATTAGGTGCAAAGGGCTTCCCCTGTGGCTGAGCAGTATAGAATTAACCTGCAATGCAGGAGACACAGCAGACATGGATTCGATCCCTGGGTAGGGAAGATACTCTGGAAGAGGAAGTAGCAATCTATTCCAGTATTCTTGCCTGGAGAATTCCACGGACAGAGGATACTGATGGGCTACAGTACACAGGGTTGCAAAGAATTGGACATGACTGAGTGACCGAGGAAACACACATGCATTAGGTACAAAAATTTAAACCAAAATACCAAAAGTTACTGCCTCAATCTATCGTGAGCTGTTCTTCCTATTTAAGGATCAGAACAAAGTATGCCCTTTTAACTGAAGAAGTAAACTTAAATATATTATAATACTTTTTTATATTCAACGTACATTCAGCAATGGTTATTGAGAACTACCACGCTAAGTGCCTGGCAATTTCCTACTGCCTCTCAACTACAGAAATTCAATAAGGTAGTATTTATGAAACACAAGTTAGGAAATCATCTATTACAACTATCAGAGTCTAGAGCAAGTCTATCTGGTAAGCCAGGGAGAGGGTTTCTCACATGACTCTGTGAAACAAACTGGGCATTCTGCTGGAGCAGAAATAGGAAGTGGAGGCTGAGGACAAACTATTATAAAAGCATGAAGGACATTAGCAAGCAGGGTCAATGAAAACAAAACAAGAAAAAATCAATTGAAATTAAAAATAAGGAAATAAGCATTTAGATTATAATTTAGGTAAGTAGTATTGAAAATATGAAATTAAATTACTTGAATTTTACTTTTTTTTCAAACTCAGGCAAGCAGAAGAAAGTGACACTCACAAAGCTACTGAATACGCATTTTGTTTGATCTTTCCCCCTCTCATTTGGGGCTTTTTGTTGACTAGATTATCACTTATCCTAAAGTAACTTCAAATTAAATTTACCTACTAACAAAGCAACATGACAAGAGAAGTCTTAGTGATAAGACAGAACTTCAATTATCCTAGAGAGTATTCTACAGTGTATAATTAGTTTGATTAGCCTTGAAGTCTCTTAAATAATAACCTACAACTGAATTATCTTGACTTTTTAGGCTGAAATGTCTGCTATGTTTGGATTCTTTATTCCATGTATTTTACAATGCCATTTGTTTGTGTCTGTTCTGAATTAACTAAATACAGCAAATCTAATTGACTTATGACCACTGTAGTCTTAAAGACCAGTCAATATTTTTCTTAACATGCCCTACAATGTTCAAATAAATAAAAGGCAAACAAAATCAAACGTTCCATATTCTTAACCAGAAAGCAATTTAACAAGGAGTAAATTGAGACTTTTACAGCAGAGTGGTGATTTATAATAGATATGCCTATTAATAACTACCTAACTAGAACTTAATAAATAGGTGGTCCTACTCAAGAGAATATACCTTTCAGTCTAATATATTTTTCGGAAATATATTACTTGGTAACATGTGAGTATATACAGCTTTAAAAATATAAATCTTATTTTTAATAGAAGGTTTTATCAAATGATTAAAAACAAAGAGAAACTGCAAATTAGCATTAATCTGTTAACATAAGAATAGATTCATCACATCCAACAGTTTGAAAACAGAACACTGAAATATTAGGTAGTGTTAGGCAGCTTTATGTATAATAGCTAAAACAATAACTCTACTGTGTGTCATTTTAAATATTAATATTATTCAGTTCAGTTCAGTCACTCAGTCATGTCTGACTCTTTGTGACCTCATGAACCACTCCATGCCTGGCCTCCCTGTCCATCACCGAGTCCTGGACTTTACCCAAACTCATGTCCATTGAGTCAGTGACACCATCCAACTATCTCATCCTCTGTCATCCCCTTCTCCTCCTGCCCTCAATCTTTCCCAGCAACAGGGTCTTTCCAAATGAGTCAGCTCTTAGCATCAGGTGGTCAGACTATTGGAGTTTCAGCTTCAACATTAGTCCCTCCAGTGAAAACCCAGGACTGATATCCTTTAGGATAGACTGGTTGGATCTCCTTGCAGTCCAAGGGACTCTCAAGAGTCTTCTCCAACACCACAGTTCAAAAGCTATTATTCTGTGCTCAGATTTCTTTATAGTCCAACTCTCACATCCATACATGACCACTGGAAAAACCATAGCCTTGACTAGATGGAGCTTTGTTGACAAAGTAATGTCTCTGCTTTTTAATATGCTGTCTAGGTTGGTCATAACATTCCTTCCAAGGAGTAAGTGTCTTTTAATTTCATGGCTGCAATCACATTTGCAGTGATATTGGAGCCCCAAAAAGTAAAGTCTGACACTGTTTCCACTGTTTCCCCATCTATTTGCCATGAAGTGATGGGACTGGATGCCATGATCTTAGTTTTCTGAATGTTGAGCTTTAAGCCAGCTTTTTCACTCTCCTCTTTCACTTTCATCAAGAGGCTTTTTAGTTCCCCTCACTTTCTGCCATAAGGGTGGTATCATTTGCATATCTGAAATTATTGATATTTCTCCCAGCAATCTTGATTCCAACTTGGGCTTCTTCCAGTCCAGCGTTTCTCATGATGTACTCTGCATATAAGTTAAATAAACAGGGTGACACTATATAGCCTTGATGTCCTCCTTTTCCTATTTGGAACCAGTCTGTTGTTCGATGTCCAGTTCTAAATGTTGCTTCGTGATCTGCATACAAGTTTCTCAAGAGGCAGGTTAGGTGATCTGATGTTCCCATCTCTTGAAGAATTTTCCACAGTTTATTGTGATCCACACAGTCAAAGGCTTTGGCATAGTCAATAAAGCAGAAATAGATGGTTTGTCTGAAACTCTCTTGCTTTTTTGATGATCCAGTAATCTTATTATGAATTTATAAATTGAGAGAACACTTGTTTCCAATAAACTTATAGTTGCTCAAGTATTAATAATTTTTCAAAACTCTAAATTCTCTAAGGATCTCTCATAATCTTTCACTTCCTTTCAACTTCATTATTACCCTTGCTTAGTTAACCTATTTTCCCATTCCTGCACCTCCAAACATGAAGTCATTCATTCCCATGTCTTCATGAACACACAAGAATCCCTTAGCTTGCTATATCATCCTGACATTTGTTTATGAAAATATAGTTTTATTTTTGCATTCTTTGTTCTGTTTATAGCTTTCACCCCAGTGAAACAATTGCTTACCAATGATCATTCAACCATCATATGTTAACTACTCTCCATTTTCTTAAACCTCTAAAAAGATTCTTCTTTTTTAAGGTTTCTATGAGCTTAGACAATTATCTAACTGCTCTGAAGTTCAAAGTTTTTAATTGCTAAAATATGTTGATTCCCAATTTTTAGAGGTGTTGAATAAGTTAAATCATATGCATAAATTAGCCACTGAAAAAAGCTCAGTAACACTGTTTATTATATTGTTTGCTATCATTGCCTTCTCACTGGTCTCTCCATCTTCAATTTCTCTCATATTCAGTCATTATACTTTCTTTCTGCCAATGACATGAAAATACTATATTCAAGATCAAATCTCTTCAATATTCCTTACCTCCAATTATGCAGATTCAATCTTTTTCTCTATCTCATTCACACTATATTCCCTAAAGATATTCAGAAAAATCAGTATGTTCCATATAACCTTCAACATGAACCTGTTACACTGTGTTTGCCTATAATCAGTTCTTTCACTTGATCTTTTCAAAAATCTATACATACATTAATCTCTGTATTAGCTCTTTCATGAAACCTTTGTTGATCACCCCAGTAAGAAATAAGTAGTCTCATTCTCCGATTGCCTATAGCACCCTGCAATACCCTGAAGGCACTTGTCCCAACCTGCTTCACCCTGTAGATATCATCTCCTTCTCCTGTTTCATAAACCTTCAGATTTCATTTTTGTCTCTTATCATTTAAGACAATGACTAGAAGAAAGCAAGTGTCTTTAAATATTATAAAATAGACAAACATACTATATATGTACAGTAGTTATTAAAATAGTATGTTCTATAATCAAATTAATGTATTTATTATAATAGGAAAACTAAAGTGACAGTGAAAGTTGCTCAGTCATGTCTGACTCTTTGCAGTCTCATGAACTGTAGACTGACAGGCTCCTCTGTCCACGGAAATCTCCAGGCAAGAATACCGGAGTGGGTAAGCCTTCCCTTCTCCAGGGGATCTTCCCAACCCAGGGATCAAACCCAGGTTTCCAACATTGCGGGTGGATTGTATACTGTCTGAGCCACCAGAGAAGCCCAGGAAAACTAAAAGGTTGATTCTATTAATTCACATATTTCAGTGTGATTCCTGGTCACAAAATTTTAATACTATTTCAACATTCCAATATGTGCATATATAAATGTTTACTTCATATTATTTCAAAAGTGAGTTACATTAAATCATGATTCTATAGATAGTAAGATGTATGCTATAGGATTTTGTTGTGTATATTTTAGTTTTCAGTTGTTGGCAAATGGGAAATGTAAAAAGAGAGAGTGAGTGTGATGGAGAGAATTCTAGTATACAGAGGGTAGTCTAGGATAGCAAATATTGCATTAGGATTATTGGGAGGAGACATTTACACTAATAAGAGTTCAAAACTTTAAGGTTGTTGTTTTTTAGTCTCCAAATTGTGTCAAACTCTTCACTGACTCTATGAACTGTAGCCCACCAGCTTTCCCAGTCCAGTACTGCAGTAGGTTCCCATTTCTTTCTCCAAGGGGTCTTCCCAACCCAGGGATCAAACCTGCCTCTCCAGCATTGGCAGGCAAATTCTTTACCACTGAGTTATGAGAAAAAATTATGCTTCACATGTGGTACTAGTAAAGAATCCACCTGCCAATGCAGGAAAAGTGGGTTTGATTCTTGGGTTGGGAAGATCCCCTGGAGAAGGAAATGGAAACCCACTCCAGTAATTTTGAAGATATCAGGAAGTGGTGACAAAAATCATTCTTAAGAAGATGAAATACAGGAAGGCAAAATGGTTGCTTGAGCAGGGCTTACAAATGGATAGAAAAGATGNGCAGGAAAAGTGGGTTTGATTCTTGGGTTGGGAAGATCCCCTGGAGAAGGAAATGGAAACCCACTCCAGTAATTTTGAAGATATCAGGAAGTGGTGACAAAAATCATTCTTAAGAAGATGAAATACAGGAAGGCAAAATGGTTGCTTGAGCAGGGCTTACAAATGGATAGAAAAGATGAGAAACAAAAGGCAAAAGAGAAAGGGAATGCTTTAACTAACTAAATGCAGAGTTCAAGTGAATACCAAAGAGAGATGGCAAAGCCTTCTTAAGTGAACAATGTAAAGAAATAGAAGAAAACAATAGAATGGGAAAAACTAGAGATCTATTCAAGAAAATTGGAGAAACCAAGGGAATGTTTCATTCAAAGATGGGCACAATAAAGGACAGAAATGGCAAGGACCTAATGCAAGCAGAAGAGGTTAAGAAGAGGTGGCAAGGATACACAAAATAACTATACAAAAAGATATTAATGATCCAGATAACTAAGATGGTGTGGTCATTCACCTAAAGCCAAGCATTCTGGAATGTGAAGTCAAGTCGGTCTCTATGAACAAAGCTAATGGAGATGATGCAATTTCAGCTGAGCTATTTCAAATCCTCAAAGATGATGCTCTTCAAGTGCTATATTCAATATGTCAGCAACTTTGGAAAATTGAGCAGTGACTACAGGACTGGAAATATCAATTTTCATTCCAATCCCAAAGAAAGACAAGGCCAAAGAATGGTCAAACTATCACACAACTGCACTCATTTAACATGCTAGCAATGTTCAATATCCTTCAAGCTAGGCTACAACAGTATATGCACTAAGAACTTCTAGATGTACAAGCTGGATTTTGAAGAGGCAGAAGAACCAGAAATCAAATTGCCAACATTTGCTGGATCATAGAAAAATCAAGACAAGTTCACCAAAAAAATAAAAGTCTACTTCTCCTTCAATGACTACACTAAAGCTAACAACTGTGAGGATCACAACAAACTGTGGAAAATTCTTTAACAGATGAGAATATCAAACCATCTTACTTATCTCTTGAGAAAACTGTACTCAGGCCAAGAAGCAGCAGTTAGAACCAGACATAGAACAAGGGACTTGTTCCAAATTGGAAAGGAATATGTCAAGGCTGTAAACTGTCATCTTGCATATTTAACTTCTATGTTGAGTACNATCTTACTTATCTCTTGAGAAAACTGTACTCAGGCCAAGAAGCAGCAGTTAGAACCAGACATAGAACAAGGGACTTGTTCCAAATTGGAAAGGAATATGTCAAGGCTGTAAACTGTCATCTTGCATATTTAACTTCTATGTTGAGTACATCATGAAAAATGCCAGGCTGGATGACTCACAATCTGTAATCAAGATTGTCTGGAGAAATATCAACAATCTCAGATATGCAGGTGATATGACTCTAATGGCAGAAAACAAAGAGGAATTAAAGAGGCTCTTGATGAGAATGAAAGAGGTGAGTGAGAAAGCTTTCTTAAAACTCAGCATTTAAAAAATGAAGGTCATGGTATCCAGTCCATCACTTCATGCAAATAGATGGGGAAAAAGTGGAAACAGTGAAAGATTTTATTTTCCTGGGCCTCAGAAATCACTGTGGATGGTGACTGCAACTCTGACATTAAAAGACACTTGCTCCTTGGAAGAACACCTATGACAAACCAAGACATTGTCTTAAAAAGCAGAGACATCACTTTGATGACAAAGTTCCAGCTAGTCAAAGCTATGATTTTCCCAGCAGTCATATAGAGATGTGAGAGTTGGACCATGAAGAAGGCTGAGCACCAAATAATAAATGCTTTCAGACTGTGGTGCTGGAGAAGACTCTTGAGAGTCTGATCAAACCAGCTGATCCTAAAGGAAATCAACCCTGAATATTCATTGGAAGGTTCGATGCTGAAGCTGCAGTTCCAATACTTTGGCCACCTGATACAAAGAGCCAACTCATTGGAAAAGACCCTGATGATGGGAAAGACTGAGGGTAGAAAGACAAGTGGGTAACAGAGGATGAGATGGTTGGATGACATCACTGACTCAATGGATATGAGTTTGAGCAGATTCCAGGAAATTGTAAAGGACAAGGATGGCTGGCATGTGCTGTTCATGGGGTCACAAAGTTGGACACGATTTTGCAACTGAACAGCAATGATCCTATGGACAGAGGAGCTTGGCAGGCTACAGTACACAGAGTCAGACACAACTGAAGGACTGAGCATGAATGAAGAGTTCAAATCCTAATCTGATACTCAATAGCTTTAAGATAATCAGTGAGTTAACATTTTCACATTTTCTTCATATATATATAGACTGTGTAAAGAAGAGAAAGCTGATATCTGCAATGCTCTTAGTACCATGTTCAGTCTATACTACATTTGTGACTGTTGCTATTATTATTGAAGAAAAATGTCCAATTGTGCCTAAGAAGAAACCACTTCTAAAAAGTCTCTGGAAACAAAGGAAGGAAGGTATGTCTTTCTCACTGACCTTCTTGTCCAATTCTTCCTTAATGATTAAAGTTTCACAGTTAGATTTATCCTAGGGCCATGATGCTTTATCTTCAAGATTTGTTACTCAGGAAAGAATTGGAAAGAATTCCCCTTAAGTTTCAATACAGGTGAGGTGATCATGTATTATTGTGCATATATCCTTTGCTGAAATCAGGTGTAACAAAACATTAAGGGGAGTGGCAACAACATGACCTGAAGAGCTCGTCAGGGAGAAGATTTTTTAAAAATTGAAAGGTTTATAAATAATCAAATTTTCTGCAATATAGTTTTACTCAGAATTAGGGGATGGGGCTATGAGTGCTCACAAGAGAGATCCAAGCTGGTTCTTTGTTAATGAACATATGTTTGCAGAGACAGGACAGAAACAGAAAACAGAGCATTTGGAGGCCTGGATTCTAGTATTTGCTTAGAAAGTTTCTATCTGTGTAATTTAACCTTACTTAGCCTGCTTATCTATTAAATAACTGATTTGGATCATACGAGCTCTAAAATCCCTTTCAACATTTGAGCTTGTTCATATGATTATACTGTCTTCAGAAGTGACAGAAGTTCTTAATGATACTTATACTCACATTTTAAAAATCCTTCTCTTTTAATCCTACGAATATTTGTTCCCTAGATTAAATTTCAGACTACAAATATGAATACGTGTTACTGGAGAGACAGGAAGAAATTTTCCCCTCTGTGTTTGTATAAGGTCTTTCAGTCATACTTTTTTCATGCTCTTTATAGTTTATTCTTCTTATTATAGTTGCTGGGGACTCTTTAATTTCATCCTTGGGTTGTATACACACATTATTGGTATTTTTAGAAGCACTTTATGAGTACAAAATCTATTCCCTGTGCCCTCATCAATTTGAAATTACCATTTTAAGGCTGATTAAATAAGGATTAGTGCCAATGTTCTACTTATTAGGCTGTGTCTTCAACTGGAACTGATGATGTAGTATTTGTCAATAACTAGTTCACAGCCTTAAATTCCACAAAATGAAACCTTTGCATCAGGGTCCATCTGTCTGAAAATTTTGAGGCAAGCTTCCATGAAGAGGAAAGCCATCTATTATATGANTACTTATTAGGCTGTGTCTTCAACTGGAACTGATGATGTAGTATTTGTCAATAACTAGTTCACAGCCTTAAATTCCACAAAATGAAACCTTTGCATCAGGGTCCATCTGTCTGAAAATTTTGAGGCAAGCTTCCATGAAGAGGAAAGCCATCTATTATATGATGATATAAGCATAAAGTGGCATGTATCACAGCTGTTTGATTACTGCTGGGGAGATGACTTGCATTTCCCCTAAGCCCTCTATCAGAATCCAACAGTGATAGATTGAATTACCCTTGCCTCAGCATGGTGATGAATTACTTTAGGAGAATATATAAGAACAGTAGAATCAAGGCAGAAATTAATTAACATCACAATGAAAAGATGCTAGCTTTGATCTTTACCACCATATGAAACCGATCTAAAGTATCGGGTAAAATATCCACTAAACTTTCTCAAAGTATAAATGATAAGATATTTATTTATTTTCATTGGTACCTCTTTCATTATCATATAGTAATTACAAGGTTCAAAGTTTATGTTATTGCAAGATATTGCACAGACACACACACACACACAGATTTCTTAAGGAGAAATTAACACAGTGTTCTTGATGTAAGATTCACAATGTACGTTTGGTAGTAGCAGTCTGTAGGAATGACACTGGATATGNAGACACACACACACACACAGATTTCTTAAGGAGAAATTAACACAGTGTTCTTGATGTAAGATTCACAATGTACGTTTGGTAGTAGCAGTCTGTAGGAATGACACTGGATATGCGACAGAAATGAAAATATTTGGCGGTGGATAGATTAGGAGCTAAGTGAAAAAGGCATCAAATCTGAGACAAGATGAAATCACGCCTTAGGACCTCAAAAAGACATGTTATNAATGTTCTACTTATTAGGCTGTGTCTTCAACTGGAACTGATGATGTAGTATTTGTCAATAACTAGTTCACAGCCTTAAATTCCACAAAATGAAACCTTTGCATCAGGGTCCATCTGTCTGAAAATTTTGAGGCAAGCTTCCATGAAGAGGAAAGCCATCTATTATATGACGATATAAGCATACAGTGGCATGTATCACAGCTGTTTGATTACTGCTGGGGAGATGACTTGCATTCCCCCTAAGCCCTCTATCAGAATCCAACAGTGATAGATTGAATTACCCTTGCCTCAGCATGATGATGGATTACTTTAGGAGAATATATAAGAACAGTAGAATCAAGGCAGAAATTAATTAACATCACAATGAAAAGATGCTAGCTTTGATCTTTACCACCATATGAAACCGATCTAAAGTATCGGGTAAAATATCCACTAAACTCTCTCAAAGTATAAATGATATTTATTTGTTTATTTTCATTGGTACCTCTTTCATTATCATATAGTAATTACAAGGTTCAAAGTTTATGTTATTGCAAGATATTGCACACAAACACACACACACAGATTTCTTAAGGAGAAATTAACACAGTGTTCTTGATGTAAGATTCACAATGTATGTTTCGTAGTAGCAGTCTGTAGGAATGACACTGGATATGCGACAGAAATGAAAATATTTGGTGGTGGATAGATTAGGAGGTAAGTGAAAAAGGCATCAAATCTGAGACAAGATGAAATCACGCCTTAGGACCTCAAAAAGACATGTTATTCACCTCTGTGTGCATCAGATCCTCCAGTGAAAATACTGTCATCTTCTCTGCCTATCTCACTGAGTGATTATAAAGAGTAAATATTTTAAAGTATAATAAATTTAAAGCATTAATTGAATCATGTATAAAAAGGAGTATGTTTGCTTCCGTATCACTCTGTCCATACATCTCACACTCTCCTCTCTCCATGTCCGTAAGTTTATTCTCTATGCCTATNCCAGTGAAAATACTGTCATCTTCTCTGCCTATCTCACTGAGTGATTATAAAGAGCAAATATTTTAAAGTATAATAAATTTAAAGCATTAAGTGAATCATGTATAAAAAGGAGTATGTTTGCTTCCATATCACTCTGTCCATACATCTCACACTCTCCTCTCTCCATGTCCGTAAGTTTATTCTCTATGCCTATTTCTCCATTGATGTCCTGAAAATAATTTCTTCAGTACCATATGTAAAGTAGATAGCCAAAGGGAACTTGCGGTATGTCTCAGGAAATTTCAAACAGGGGCTCTGTATCAACCTAGAGGGGTGGGATGGGGAAGGAGATGGGAGAGAGGTTCAAAAGGGAGGGGAGATATGTATACACATGGCTGATTCATGTTGAGGTTTGAGAGAAAACAACAAAATTCTGTAGAGCAATATTCTTCAATTAAAAATAAATAAATAAAAAGGAGTATATTATTTACCTTTTCTCTCTTACCTGTAATAATTAAATAAATGAAAGGAAGGAAGTCAGAGAAGCATAAGTCAAATAACCCATCTTGAATATTTACAGCAATATTCTAAATTATTTATTTGGAGAAAATGGTTTAAGAAAATATTTTCTAAATCTCTACCTCATCCTAACTAAAATGCAAAAAAAAAAAAATAAAAGAGAGAGAGAGAGAGAGAAACCAAATGACAGCCTTAAATACTTTCAATAGCAGAATTTTCTTTTAAATGGAAGGATTAAAAAGAGCAAAAAAGTTAACAGATGAGAAGAAGTTCTTAAGAAGGCTAGTCTACTTTTTGTTGTGCTGATTAATTTGGAAAACCCCATTTCCAAATATTCAGGGAACTTTTAAAACATGTCACAAGTGTATTGCTTGCAATTCAACTCCTCAAGGTGGAATGAAATCTCTTACAACAAAGAAGAGAGGAAACAGAAAATGTTAATAAAATGGAAATTGATCTGCTGAGAAGACAGGTGCTGAATCCATGAAAAGAGGTTAGTGACTAACAACTGTGCACAACCCCTTTTTCCACGACCCCCCAGTTTTTTATTTTATTTTTTCAATTAAGTAACAGTAAGTGAGTTTCTGAGGGAATTACACAAGAAGGCTGACAAAGTCCTGTGAGTTGACATGTGAATTTGTTCTTAGAAATGATGAAAAACAGATTTTTATAGGCTGAGAACTTCTGGAAAAAATGAAAAGAAGTCATTTAAAAATATTGTGCTTGCAAAGTTAAGCAGTTGAACAAGTGCTCAACGATAGGAAATACAGACTACATCTCCCATACTCTCAAGAGAAGTACTGCCAATATTGCTATTGAAAGAGATGCAGCAATGGGAACTGACTTTAAGCATGATTTAGTCTCAAGGATGGAAAAGGCAATGGCACCCACTCCAGTACTCTTGCCTGGCAAATCCCATGGACGGAGGAGCCTGGTGGGCTGCTGTCCATTGGGTCGCAGAGTCGGACACGACTGAAGCTACATAGCAGCAGCAGTAGCAGTCTCAATGATGGGAGACTTCTACTCCTTTATGTATTCAGGGATTAAACATATATTTTCGATCCGTTATGTGACAGATATCATGCTAGGTGCTAAGGATATAAACATGGAAAACACTGTTTTTGGCATTAAGAAATTTATAACCTAATAAAGTAAAGAGCATTACCAATATAAATGAAGTAATATAGTAGACAATAAACCTGGTGCTTAAAAATATTTTTGCTTAACTCTGCTTAAATGAATCAGTACAAAGAAAAGACAACTGCAAAAGCAAAAAGCACTCCAAGTTAAGACCAGAAGTCTAGGAGGTTCTGAATAAAATCGTTTCTTAAAAACAATGAACTTGAAATGTAAGAAAGTGGNCTGGTGCTTAAAAATATTTTTGCTTAACTCTGCTTAAATGAATCAGTACAAAGAAAAGACAACTGCAAAAGCAAAAAGCACTCCAAGTTAAGACCAGAAGTCTAGGAGGTTCTGAATAAAATCGTTTCTTAAAAACAATGAACTTGAAATGTAAGAAAGTGGGTATTATCAAGGGTCAAATGCAAATTATACTGAAGGGATGATGTGACTGAACACCTTTGCTAGAATTAATTGCAAAATGTCACATTTAACAGTGCCTTTGCTGATCTTGATGCTAGTGTTGCTGACACCTCCACCACAGAACTTTTTAGAGTTCTACAATTGAGCTCAGATTAATTTGGTCCATGAGAATAAAAAAAGGGCATTCTAATATACAAAACCTATTTAAATCACATGTTCAGCAACCAAGCTAAGAGAGACTCATGTTCTGTTTGGTGTTCAGTGAACACAAAGCTAAAATTCTTTATAAAATAGCAAGTTTGGAAAAAGCAATGCCCCCAAGTTTTAGATGGTGCTAAATTCTTTATAAAATAGCAAGTTTGGAAAAAGTAATGCCCCCAAGTTTTAGATGGTGCTATATGATTTGTTATTTGATATGGTATGTGGAAACTACAAGTTATTTTGCAAAAATGAATGACGATTCCTGTAATCTTTTCCATTTCTCTCTCAATCAGTATTCAGTTACAAAACAAAAATTGTCTGACAGAACTCCATTGAGCAAAAGCCAGTTAATTTAAAACCTTTTTGTCTTAAATTATGTTCTTATATTTCCTGGGTAATTTGTCACAGAATTTTGTCATAGTCATCAAGATAATTAAGTTCTGAAACAGGTTCTAACAGCAGGGAGTGATGGAACATAAATTAAAAGGGTTTTAAATAACCACATTTTATTTAAATCCACAACTGTACACTCTTAAACAAATTTACCTTTATAGCATTAACAGACTTATATTGCTACTTTTTAATGAAAAATCAAAATTGAAAGCCTTTAATCATAATTGCTTTCAATTCTAAGTGAAAGTTTGAATTACAATAGTAGCCATTGAAAAGAAAGTGTGTTTGAAGTTGTTTCCTGCTGACAGTTTTAATTTGACAGTTTTGAATTTTTTAAGGCTAAGATTTCAGCTGACTTTGCATCCATTTTAAGTCACAACTCTGTTTAAATAAATTTAAATATATAAATAGAAGATATGAGGATAGTAACTAAGGAAAATGGAAATGGAAAAAGTAACACAATTAAAGACAGAATATGAAGTAATATGAACAACAGTCTCATGAAAATTGCTGAGTTTAAAGCATAATAAATGAATACACAAAAATTCAAAAGAAGTAGAGAAATAACATAAGGATATGAAGTAGATAAAAAGTAAATTAAAAAAAAAGTAAATCAAACAGAGTCAAATACACATTAACCTGGGAATAAATTCTTAAGTTAGTATACATTAATCTAAAGAAGAAAAAACTGAATATTTTCTTGTCTAAAAATATGATATTAATTAGTTCTGTGATTTGATCTAAAATTGGAATTTTTTAAATAATGAAAGTAATAAAACATCCTAAGAATTAAGAAATATTCTATCACATGTGATGTTACAAAACTGATATTTTGAGAACAACTTACATGAGTTAATGTGTCATAGCTGCAAAAGAATGGGTTATTTTCAATACTTTAAAAATAAATACCCTTCTAATAAAAAGTCATGGGCTTTCTAGGTGGTGCTAATGGTAAAGAATCTGCATGCCAATGTCAGGAACACAAGAGATGCAGGTTCAATCTCTGGTTTGGGAAGATTCCCTGGAGGAGGAAATGGCAACCCACTCCAGTATTCTTGTCTGGGAAATCCCATGGACAGTGGAGCCTGGTTGGCTAAGGGTTGGACACAACTGAGCACACACACACTCACACAAACAATAAAAACTCATATTTCAAATATAACATTTCCAAATATTCAGTTTAGAAAGTCATCATTTTCACAGAATCTCATGTCACCTGTATCTCATTATATATATATAATATTATTTGTATATAAACTATTTTTCGTGCTCTAATGGAGTTCACAGAGCATAGTTCTACTTATCCCTTAGGATTTTAACTAATTTATCTGAAAATGTCTAAACTAATCTATGATTGTCAAAGCTACTTTTGGATCTAGAATTTTTCATTAATATGAAGAAGCAGTATATACATTGGCATTCAAGCATATAAGGATGCTTAAAATGGCAAGTGATATCATAAGTCAAGAGCTACCAAGGACTACTTTTAATGTGAAAATAGAAAAATTTACAAGCTGTATTGTCCATTAGGACTGCATCGTCTTAAATATTACTATTACTTTCATGATTTTACAAATATACTCCTGAATGAAATTATTTTCATTTCATTCTATCTGGGGAAACAAATCTTTTTAAAATTTTTGGAGCTGTCCACAAAATTTGTAAGACAAAATTTAATGTAATCATTTATTTCTAGTCATATTTAAAAATAAAATTTGATTGTCCTGTGTTAAATTCGGATAAATCTAGGTGTGCATTAGAATAAAACAATGGTATGTGAGAGTTTCAGTCATAAACTTCATGAAATAGTCATAAATTTAGTGGTTATTTTTGCCTTTTCACATCCACCAGATTCCTGCTTATCTCCAATCGATATTGCCGTATTTTCGTGTGTTGTTGTGCTCAGTTGCGTCTGACTCTGCAAGCCCATGGACTGTAACCCGCCAGGCTTCTCTGTCCGTGGAGATTCTTTAGGCAAGAATACTGGAGTGCTTTGACATGCCCTCCTCCAGGGGACCTTCCCAACCCAGGGATGGAACCCAGGTCTCCAGCATCTCAGGTGGATTCTTTACCATCTGAGCCACCTAGCCTCTGTTCTCATATCTGAAAATAATTCTGCTTTGTGTTTAGTTGCTAACTTGAGTTCAACTCCTTGTGACACCTATGGACTGTAGCCCACCAGGCTCCTCTGTCCATGGGGTTGTACCAGCAAGAATACTGGAATGGGTTGCCATTTCCTTCTCCATGGGATCTTCATGACTCAGGGATAGAACTTGCATCTTCTACAATGGCAGAGAGATTCTTTACCACTGAGCCACCATGGAAGCCCAATAATTATGCTGCTAAGTTAATTTTTTTAAGCATGTGATTTTTTCAGGAAATATAATTTTGACAGAAAATAACTGTTGGGGTGGCTGCTGCTGCTGTTAAGTTTCTTCAGTCATGTCCGACTCTGTGCGATCCCACAGACGGCAGCCCACCAGGCTCCTCTGTCCCTGGGATTCTCCAGGCAAGAATACTGGCGTGGGTTGCCATTTCCTTCCTCAATGCATGAAAGTGAAAAGTGAAAGTGAAATTGCTCAGTCATGTCCGACTCTTCGCGATCTCACCAGGACTGTAGCCCACCAGGCTCCTCCGTCCATGGGATTTTCCAGGCAAGAGTACTGGAGTGGGTTGAACTGTTGGGGTAAACATGGTTAAAATGCATTACATGCTATACCAAAGTAGCACACACTAGGAGCAGGAAGAAATATGTAAGAAGGCAATACCAGCTCATATAAATGATGAGGTGTATGGTCATGAAGAACATAAGAGATTTGGACATGGTTCCAGCTCTGCTACCAAGGGGCTATATGACCTTGTGCTAGATGACTAAAAACCCTTGAAATTACAGGATAGGACAGATGATCTTTAAGATCCATCTCAGGTAAAAAGACTGTAATTCCAACCATAATACAATGTTATAATTTAGCCCTTAAAGATACGCAAGTACTAATAGTGGCCTCTAGTCAGAGTAATTGCTAACCTTTGCTTTATAACAAATATAACTTTTACAGCAAGTGATTCTAAGAGGTAAGGACTCAAAGAATAAAAGAAAAGAAAATTAATAGGTTACATTGCCGAAAAAAATCTTAAGGTGGATAACAAATGAGGTGTCTTCCCTAAATGCAACATGATAGTAAAGAAAGGTCATTGCTATACATAACAGCAAATCTAGAGACAATAGTTATGTACTGTGCAACTCAGCATTTGAAATAGGAAGCTCATTAGGTCTGTAAAGTGTTAGGAATGATTTGATTAGTTAATTTAATTGATTTGATTATTGCTAATTTAAAACTAACAATAAAATAATTTCCTTGCATATTATAGAGGTTCTCAGTATATATAATGCCTTGGATTAATATCTATATGTATCTATCTACTTACATAAGTATATGTATGCATGAAAGAGATAGCTACATACAAATATGGAAATTAAGCAATTTCCACAAGGATAATTGCTAGGATGTAAATTCATTAGATGCCAGAATTTGTAAATTATTTTTTCTACCGAATCATCAGCACCTAAAATAGAAAATCAGGCACATGCATAATATTTATTTATGCAAATAAACATATTTAAAAAGATAACCAATAGACACATAACCAGTGCTAGAGTTCAAGTTTTCTAATTATCAAGCAGTAATACCTAGTGCCCTTTTTAAAAACTAAGTTATTACTGAAACTAAGGGAATTTTGCTCCAAATAGGGTATATTAAATGGTTTACACTAGAACATGAAAATTAGTGACAAAAAATGGAGAAATAAGTGTTGTTTAAGAACTTCAAGATAGTATTAATTCTGGATATTCATGAAATAGTATCCTGGAAGAGGCTCAAAAAGGGTGTTTATCTTTAGGTAAATTTCAGGACTGCTTCAAGTTTCTGCATCTCTTGAGTGCAGAGATCCATCTCCGTCTCAGGTGGTGCTAGAGGTAAAGAATTCATCTGCCCATGCAGAAGACATATGAGCTGCAGTTTCAATCCCTAGGTGGAAGATTCCCTGGAGAAGGGCCTGGGAACCCACTCTAGTATTCCTGCCTGGAGATTCAAATGGACAGAGGACCTGGAAGGCTACAGTCCATAGGGTCTCACAAAGTCAGACACAACTGAAGCAACTTAACACACATAAACACACACAAAATCTGGTTTTGGCTTGATGGGAAGATTTGAGGTCTGTGAGAGTTTCTAAAGAAAGATTAAAGCCCAGTCTGAATGCTGAAACCAAATAGGATCTGCATTTTTTAAAGTGTCTTTCAGAATGTAGATCTAGTGCTTAAAAAAAAATAATTAGCCCAGAGTCCACATTTACAAATATCAACCATAGTGTCAGTCTTAAGTCTCCTAAAATGTATCTCCTAAGACACATGAGAGAATCAGGCTATCAACCTTGCTAGATCTAGCATATAGTCTAAAGTGATAGGAGAAATCATTTAAATAATTTTCAAAATGAAGAAGTTATAATTTTAATTTATTCCAGACTTTGTCCTGCAAATAATTGAATGTTTAAAATTGCTTAATATTTAGAAATATTTCCTGAAGTAAATAACTACAGATGGTTTTAAGGGATGTTAAATATAGTATGAAACATACTATTATTTGAATTTATGGCAGATGGTGATTAGATTTTTACTGAATTTTCTTTTATTTTAAAGAGGGAAAAAATCCTCTAATCAGCTGTGCTGCTTTTAAATGATTTTCTAATTGAAGTCTGATAAATTTTTCTGATAGCTAAATATATTAAGATACACTTCTGACAAAAAGAAATTCATTATGATTCAAAATAGTACATTCTAACAGTTTGACTGAGTACCTGTAGCACTGTCTACATTTCAGAAGTTGAAACTAATAATTAATTTTTAAAGCAGAGATTTCTAGCTCCTGTAGGTATGAAAACATCATAATTGCTTTGATAATTTGTTTTCCAGTATCATACAATCTCTCAAGAGTTAGAATCTAAAATATTGGTGTTACACAGATAAAACATAGAGGAAGGATGTGGAATAAA
Source organism: Neotragus moschatus (assembly GCA_006410615.1). Taxonomy (NCBI): domain Eukaryota; kingdom Metazoa; phylum Chordata; class Mammalia; order Artiodactyla; family Bovidae; genus Neotragus; species Neotragus moschatus. The sequence continues at coordinate 943,873 of SJYA01000057.1, read as the reverse complement.
AATATGATTTGCAAAAAAAAATATGTACAGTATATACACACTTGCATTAATAAACAGCATTTAAGATATGCACCTATCTAGAGAAGCACATTCAAGGCACAGTTTTCTTGCATTATTGCATAGCATTATTGTGGTACTAAGCAGATTTAGATAAATTTAAGATGGTAACTAACCTTTCAAGTACCACATGGATTTGAGAGTTTTAAAAGCTTTCTGTATTGAGTTCCTTCTTGTATAGAGTAAATTTTAACCTCTTGACAATCTTGTAAAACTTTCTAGACATGTCATAAAAATTATTTACTTTCTCCTCTCTCTAAAAACACCATATTATCTAATATACCACTAGAATCCTGGGCAATATAAGGCTATAATAATCATATACAGCAAATGTGGATGATTTCTGGTCTATTCCAGTTTATACACTAACAGTATATTCAAAAGATGAACAAGTCAAAGTATATTAAAGGAAAAAAATGAAAATATTATAAAAATAGATCTCCTATATCTGAATCATTATAACAGAAAATGAAGTATATACCATTGAAACATATTCTTTTTAATAGCAAATTACTTGCTGCTAGCATGTAAAAATAGAATGATTCTACGCATTCTGCACTTTAATAGAACTGGACAACATGTTTTTCAACAAATTTTCAATTGCTTGTCCCTGGGGATTGGGGGCAGGAGGAGAAGGGGACGACAGAGGATGAGATGGCTGGATTGTATCACTGACTCGATGGGGGTGAGTCTGAGTGAACTCCGGGAGTTGGTGATGGACAAGGAGGCCTGGTGTGCTGCGATTCATGGGGTCTCAAAGAGTCGGACACGACTGAGCGATGGAACTGAACTGAATGACTTCTTTTAGATCACTTTTTTTGGTCCAAGTTCAGTTCAGTTCCGTCGCTCAGTCGTGTCCGACTCTTTGAGACCCCGTGGACTGCAGCACAACAGGCCTCCATGTCCATCACCAACTCCTGGAGTTTACTCAGACTTATAGCCATTAGGTTGATGATGCCATCCAAACATCTCATCTTCTGTCATCATTTTCTCATGCCTTCAATCTTTCCCAGCATTAGGGTCTTTCCAAATGAATCAGTTCTTTGCATCAGTGGCCAAAGTATTGGAGTTTCAACTTCAGCATCAGTCCTTCCATTGAATATTGAGGACTGATTTCCTTCAGGATTGACTGGTTGGATCTCTTTGCTGCCCGAGGGACCATCAAGAGTCTTCTCCATCACCACAGTTCAAAAGCACCAATTCTTTGGAGCTCAGATTTCCTCATAGTCCAACTCTCACACCATAAATGACTATTGGCAAAACCATAGCTTTGACTAAATGGACCTTTATTGGCAAAGTAATGTCTCTGCTTTTTAATATGCTATCTAGGTTGGTCCTTTTCTTCCAAGGAGCAAGTGTCTTTTAATTTCATGGCTGCAGTCACCATCTGCAGTGATTTTGGAGCCCCTCAAAATAAAAAGTCTGTTATTGTTTCCACTGCTTCCCCATCTATTTGCCATGAAGTGATGGAACCAGATGCCATGATCTTAGCTTTCTGAATATTGAGTTAAAAACTTAAAAGCGAAGTTTTTCATTCTCCTCTTTTGGTCCAAAGACATAACCCAGTATTAAAAAAACTGATCAAAAGATGTGATTTTAAATCATTGTTCTTTTCTTTCCATAAACAAAATTTCATCATTCTATAATTCAGTCCTCTTAACTACTAAATGCATATGCAAAAATTAGTCATTATATTTTTCATTATCATTATGTTAATCAAAACACGTCTGGCTTCAATTAAGGTAAACCAAAATGACCTAACTTAAGGAAAAACAAAGGACTTGGTTGTAAGGCTATAAATGCCTTAAGAATGCAGTTGGATTTCACACGAGAAGGTTGGAATCTTAAGTCAGGTCATGGAGGCCATAGGACACCATCTGTCTCTTCAGTAGGCAGACACTCTTCTCAATTCAGAGTAGAATATGGATAACCTACTATCTCTGACTTTACATCTAATCATTCTAGCCACATGTGTAGGATATTTCTATATACCAATATGCATTTCCCAAGATGAGAATTGGATGAGTCAATTGTAAATCATATAAAATTATTATTATTATTAATTACCATTAAAATAATTTATAACTACTACAAAATTATAAATTGACCTATCCAATTCTCAT
>SJYA01000057.1:919113-939615 GCA_006410615.1 Neotragus moschatus | reverse complement strand
TGGAAAACTACACAGAAGAACTATATAAAAAAGATCTTAATGAACCAGATAACCATGATGGTGTGATCACTCACCTAGAGCCAGACATTCTGGAAAGTGAAGTCAAGTGGGCCTTAGGAAGCATCACTGTGAATGAAACTAGTGGAGGTGATGGAATTCCAGTTGAGTTATTTCAAATCCTAAAAGATGATGCTGTGAAAGTGCTACACTAAATATGCCTGCAAATTTGGAAGAATCAGCAGTGGCCACAGGACTGGAAAATGTTAGTTTTCATTTCAATCCCAAAGAAAGGCAATATCAAAGAGTGTTCAAACAACTGCACAACTGTATTTATCTCACACACTAGCAAAGTAATCCTCAAAATTTAAGCAAGACTTCAACAGTACATGAACTGAGAACTTCCAGATATTCAAGCTAAATTTACAAATGGCAGAGGAACCATAAATCAAAGTTCCAACATCCATTGGCTCATAGAAAAATTAGGAGAGTTCCAGAGAAATATCTACTTCTGCTTTATTGACTATGCCAAAACCTTTGACTGTGACCTTTGGTCACAGCAAACTGAGGAAAACTCTTAAAGAGACAGGAATAGCAGGTGACTTGACCTGCTTCCTGAGAAATCTGTATGCAGGTCAAGAAGCAACAGTTAGAACCAGGCATGGAACAATAGACTGGTTCTCAATTGGGAAACAAGCATGTCAAAGCTGTATATTGTCACCCTGCTTATTTAACTTATGCACAGAATACATCATGTGAAATGCTGGACTGGATGAAGCCCAAACTGGACTAAAGATTGCCAAGGGAAATATCAATAACCTCAGATATGCAGATGACACCACACTTATGGCAGAAAGGGAAGAGAAAATAAAGAGCCTCTTGATAAAAGTGAAAGAGGAGAGTGAAAAAGCTGGCTTAAACTCAGCATTCAAAAAATGAAGATCATGGCATCTGGTGCCATCACTTCATGGCTAATAGAATGGCAAACAATGGAAACAGTGGCAGACTTTATTTTCTTGGGTTCTAAAATCACTGCAGATGGTGACTGCAGCCATAAAATGAAAAGATGTTTGCTCCTTGGAAGAAAAGCTATGACCAATCTAGACAGCATATTAAAAAGCAGAGACAGCTCTCTGCCAACAAAAATCCATCTAGTCAAAGCTGTGGTTTTATCAGTAATCATGTATGGATGTGAGAGCTGGACCATAAAGAAGGCTTATCACTGAATAATTGATGCTTTTTGACTGTGGTGTTGGAGAAGACTCTTGAAAATCCCTTTGACTGCAAAGAGATCAAACCAGTCAATCCTGAAGGAAAACAGTCCTGAATATTCATTGGAAGGACCAATGCTGAAGCAGAAGTTCTGATACTTTTGCCACCTGACGTGAAGAACTGACTCATTTGAAAAGACCTGGTTGCTGGGAAAGAGCGAAGGTAGGAGGAGAAGAAAATGGCAAAGGATGAGATGGTTGGAAGGCATTACCGACTCAATCAATATGAGTTTGAGCAAGCTCTATATTGGTTATGAACAGTGAAACCTGGTATAGTGAAGTCCATGGGGTCCCAAAGAGTCAGAGGTGACTAAGCAACTGAACTGAACTGAGACTGATTAGGTAAAGACACAGAAGCAGATAAAACATCACAGTGTGAACTCAACCATGATGGTCAAGGAGCAGCTATCAGAGAAGCAGGGGTGGAATCCAGGCTGAGAAGAGAGTCTCAAAGCATATAAACTTCACTACTGTCTTGATGGTCTATATGCCTTATAGAATAAGGGATTGCAGACAAATTCTTTATTCTCTAGTGGCTCAGACAGCAAACAGTCTGCCTGCAGTACAGGAGATCTGGCTTCCATCCCTAGGTTGGGAAGATCCACTGGAAAATGGAAGGGCAACCCACTTCACTATTTTTGCCTGGAAAATCCCATGGATGGAGGAGCCTGGTGGGCCCCAGTCCATGGGGTTGCCAAGAGCCAGACACAACTGAGTCACTCACACACACTCACACTCTTACCATCTCATCATCAGTATTATGTATTTAAAATTTTCAAACAGGATATATTTCCCAGTAACTGTTCTTACCACAATTTAAAAAAGGTACGCATGAGGTTGCAAAGAATTGGATATGGGGGTCACAAAGAGTCTATCTTTGCTAAAGAGTCTAACATGACTTTGCAGAATCTAACATGACTGGGTGACTGAACAACAACAACAGATATGAGAAAACTTTCTAAATTGATAGATATGCTTATTACCATGATTGGGGAGATGGTTTGATAGTTATATATAGAGAGATATAGGTATACATATACATATATGCTATGTGCTTCAGTCTCTTAGTTGTGTCTGACTCTTTGTGACCCCTGGACCATACATAGCTAGTCAGGTTTCTCTGTCCATGGGGATTCTCCAAGCAAGAATACCAGAGTGGGTTGACATTCCCTTCTATGCAAGATTTTCCTGATCTGGGGATCAAAACCAAGTCTCTTGCATTGCAAGCAGATTCTTTAACTGTCTGAGCCACCAGGAAAGCCTATATATACACATATATATAATTCAATTTATAACAGGAAATTTGTACATTTTGTGCATCAATTATACCTTAACAATGCTGCAAAAATTTTTTTAAAAGTATATGTTGTCAATCATATATTTTTGGGGGCTATTACTATATTAACAGTTTTATTTTAAAGTATTATTGACAAAATATGAAATATCTATATTATTGGATTTTTTGTAACTTTATTCTTTAGAAGTTTTATTTTTACCTCAAAATTGAGAGGGAGATAGAGAGCTATTCCCATATACCCACTGCCTTCACACATGTATTGCCTTTCTTGATATCAACATCACTTACCAGAATGAGACATTTTTCTTGCCAAGGATGGACCTACATTGACACGTTACAATCACCCAAAGTTCATAACTTACCTTAGGGTTCATTCTTGGTGTTTGCAGATTCTATGGATTTGACTAATGTAAAATAACATATCTTTCTGTCTCTGTGTCTCCGTATCNTGATATCAACATCACTTACCAGAATGAGACATTTTTCTTGCCAAGGATGGACCTACATTGACACGTTACAATCACCCAAAGTTCATAACTTACCTTAGGGTTCATTCTTGGTGTTTGCAGATTCTATGGATTTGACTAATGTAAAATAACATATCTTTCTGTCTCTGTGTCTCCGTATCTCCGTATCGCTCAGTCGTGTCCGACTCTTTGCGACCCCATGGACTGTAGCTTACCAGGCTCCTCCCTCCATGGGATTCTCCAGGCAAGAGTTCTGGAGTGGGTTGCCATTTCCTTCTCCAGGGGATCTTCCTGACCCAGGGATCGAACCCGGGTCTCCTGCATTGTAGGCAGACGCTTTAGCCTCTCAGCCACCAGGGAAGCCCAAAATAACATATAACCATCATGAAAATAACATATAACCATCATTATAGTATCACATGAAATACTTTCACTGCCCTAAAAATCCTCTACGTTCTGCCATTTTATCTCACTAACCTCTCACCCTTTTATCTCTCTAACCTCTCGCCCCGACTGATCTTCTTGCCCTCTGAGTCCCTTGTATAGTTCGTTGCACTTATACATAAGCACACATATGAGTACCTATCTGTGTATAAATATATACACATACATAAGCATACATAGTTAAAAATGCTATTATTCTTAACAAATTGTTACATGTTAGATCAGTTAAAAAGAAAAAAGATATTCTGTTTTACCTTCAACTTATTGTTTCTTAAGAGCTTTTACCTCATGTAAATGTTAATTTCTGTATTATATTGTTTTATATCTCTCTAATGACCTTTTAATATTCTTGCAAGGGAAAATTGCTGATGACAAATTCCTTCAATTTTGGTTTGTTGGGAAAAGTGTTTAGTTCACTTTCATTTTTGAAGGATAATTTTACGAGGTACAAAATTCTAGCTTGGTGGGATATTTATCTCAACACTTTAAATATTTCATACTCTTCTTGCTTGAATATTTTCTGAAGGTAAATCAGATAGAATGCTTATCTTTGTTCCTCTATAGGTAAGGTAGTTTTCCCCTCTGGCTTCCCCATGATGTTATCTTTATCTTTTATTTTCTGTGGTTTAAAGATTATTTTTCTAGGTGTACTTTAAGCATTTATCCTGCTTGGTATTCTCCAAGGTTCCTGGATATGTAGTTTTGTGTATACATATGTGCTCAGTCCGGAGAAGGCAATGGTACCCCACTCCAGTACTCTTGCCTGGAAAATCCCATGGACAGGGGAGCCTGGTAAGCTACAGTCCATGGGGTCACAAAGAGTTGGACACAACTGAGCGACTTCACTTTCACTTTCCACTTTCATGCGTCGGAGAAGGAAATGGCAACCCACTCCAGTGTTCTTACCTGGAGAATCCCAGGGACGGCGGAGCCTGGTGGGCTGCCGTCTATAGGATCGCACAGAGTTGGACACGACTGATGCGATTTAGCAGCAGCAGCAGCAGCAGCACGTGCTCAATCACTTCAGTCGTGTCTTATTCTTTAAGACCTTGTGAACTGTAGCCCTCCATGCTCCTCTGTCCAGAAGATTTCCCAGGAGAGAACACTGGAGTGGGTTGCCATGCCCTCCTCCAAGGGATCTTCCAGACCCAGGGACTGAACCCACATCTCTTATGTCTCCTACTTTGGCAGACAAATTCTTTATCCACTGAGCTATCTAGGAAGCCCATGTAGCTTGGTATCTGACATTAATTTAATTTGTTACTATTATTTCAAATATTCTTTTCTTTTCTCTGTTTCTTCTCCTGCTGGTATTCTCATTAAATTCATATTATACCTTTTGTAGTTGTCCCACAATCCTTGGAAATTCTATATTTTAAATCTTTTTTCTCTTTGCTTTTCATTTTTCAGGAATTTATTGAGGCATCCTCAAGCTCAGAGATTCTTTACTTCATCTGTGTTCAGTCCATCAAAGGCATTCTTCATTTCTATTATAGTGGTTTTTATCTCTAGTATTTCTTTTTGACTCTTTCTTAACATTTTCACTCTGCTTCCATTGACCATCTGCTGCTGCTTGCCATTTACTTTATTCATTGGCACACTTAGCATATCAATAACTGTTGCTACAAATTCCAGGTCTGATCTATCCAAAATCCTTGTTGTGTCTAAATCTGATGCTTGCTCTGTCTAAATTGTGCTTTTTTGGCTTTTTGTCATGTCCTGTGATATTTTCTTGATAGCTGAGCATAATCGGGCTTTTCATAAGCTGAGTCTGAGTGAACTCTGGGAGTTGGTGATGGACAAGGAGGCCTGGAGTGCTGCGATTCATGGGGTCGCAGAGTCTGACAGGACTGAGCAACTGAACAGAACTGAACTGAAGATACACAGGGAGGGGAAACATTCAGTGTTTCTATGATTAGGTCTCAGTCATCCAGTCAGTAGGGATCCTGTGCCCCTGAAATGTAAACTTTACCAATTTCTCAGGGTTTGTTTTCATTGCTGTTTGTTTCTCCTTGTTTCAATGGGACAAGAAGAGGGCTGGAGTTGGGTCAGCCAGGCTCTGATCATACATCAGCAGGTTTGGCTATCCTTAAGTACTGAGGGCAGGCCTTGTTAAGTGTCCGATATATTTCAACATTGCTTCTTTCCCTTCCCCTGTGTGGATGACAGGGAGGAGGTGGGGAGAGAGTACTTTTTTTCTGTTTGCCTGGGGGACTCTTCTCTGATATTTAACTGTGGGAATCTGGTCAAGCTTCTAGGGGTCAAGGGGGTGAAAACCCACAATATTATAAGGGCCTCCTTATGGTTGAGGCCCCTAGAATTTTTTAACTCTCAGATTTATACACACTAAGCTTCAGCATTTCAACAATTACAGTTCAGGTTTTCCTATCCTGTCACCAATTTTTCAAGGCAATTTCTACTTGTGAGTATCTACTTGGATAAGTCTCAAAATCCTTAATTTGCTTGTCTCTCTAAACTTGAGAACTCTGCCCTGTGTATTCCCCTTTCTGATAAATCTAAGAAGAGTTGTTGATTTTTCAGTTTGTTCAAATTTTTACTTAAGATGGAATAGTGATTTGCAAACTCCTTACATAAGAACCCATGATCTGAATTTTACTGAAAATAATTCATTCCTGATTTGCAAATTAGTCATTTGGTTCCTTAGTGACAAGATCAAGGCGAAGCTACGTTTCTTCAAAGATCTCAAGTGTGTTATTTATTGGACCTTCGTGGTCAAAAAGTAAAATAAAGTAATAAAATATATAAATAAACCAACAGAAAGACAGAGTCATGGAGATTACATGTGGGTCAAAAATGAGTGGTATGTATTTTGTAGATAAGTAAATAAATATGCGAAAAACAAATATAAAATAATAATCCCATAAGAAATCAAACAGCAATTAATTTAAATAGCCCCCTAATTTACTTTAGGTTGAAGAAAATGCAAGAGATAACTTGGTATGGTGATAACGTAGTTTAGAAATACAGATGCATATTTTAAAATTAATTGTGTTTTGAATTTACTTTAATAATTTACAAAATTCTTTCACAGAAATGTGATATTTTTTTCATTTACCAGAGCTTCCTGGCTTAAAAAAAATAAAAAACAGTTAATACTTGAAGACCTCATCTTTGAAGACAAGGATTACTATGCATTATGTTTAAATATGACATTTTAAAGTTATGAGCAAGATAAACATATTTCAGTTCTAGAGAAGAGAAGTTACTAGACTGCAACAGAGAAATCAGTAGAAATGATGTATTCTAAGAAGTGTTCAACTTCTACTATATGGTCCTTCTTCACAGAGACGATTCAAGAATTTTATGAGTCTCTATTTTCATCACTAGTTTTATATTACATTAGACAATTGTAATCCAGAATCTGAAGCTTTTAAAACAGGACAATTCTTATAGTTCTCATTCTTATATACAGGAATACTATATAATACTATGTGTGTGAGGGCATGCGTCCTAAGTCGCTTCTGTCATGTCCGGCTCTGTGACCCTATGGACTATAGCCGGCCAGGCTCCTCTGTCCATAGGATTCTCCAGGCAAGAAAACCAGAAGACGTTGCCATGCCCTTCTCCAGGGGATCTTCCTGACTCAGGGATCAGAAACTGTGTTATGTCTCCTACATTGGCAGGCAGTTTGTTTACCGCTAGCGCCACCTGGGAAGCCCATGCGATACTATGCATGGTAGTTAATCATTTACAATTATGTTCCCAGTGTGACTAATTTCTCAGTCTATTCACTGAAAGACTACTCAGAAAGTGGTAAGATTAAGGATATGCCAAATATTGATAGAACTATGGAAATAATTCAGTATAGTTTAATATACTGCTTGCCATTCTAACTATGTCCTTCAATTGCACAATATTAGAATTCTCAGAATAATTTTCTGTGGACAAAGTAGATCAGGGAATATACTATTTAAAAACACAAAGATGTCTGAAGGTGAACGTTAGAGCACATACCATCATATCTAGCTGCAGCTGCTACACTAATAGATAAATCTATATGATTTATAAGTCATCTATAAGTACCGCTGCTCTATTCAATCCCAAGAATGATATGAACAGACAATCCTTAAATGCATTAGTTCCTACTATAATTTATGTAATCAATCAGCAGAATGAATAGAAGTAAAAAAGGCTTGGAAATCCTTGGGAGAAGTACTTGTTAAATGTAACCCGAAAGCAGAGTTGAAAATTTTCCCCTTTTAAATTTATTTTCCCAGGGTCCTAATAAATGAAGGCTGGGCTGCTATCCAGGTTCCAAGTCACTAGAGCCTGATTGTTTTCTATTTGTTTCAGTGTTTAAAGCCAACAAAAGCTGCATTAAAACTGACGGTGCCAAGTAGTAACAAGCATACTTTAAGCATGGCTAATGTATGAACCTACAGCCCCAGGTTATAATATTTCAAATACAACAGAATTTAAAGGCTAGGCTCTTTTTCATTGCATTTTATGAGGCAAACTTTTTTTTTTAATATACTTTGTTTATGAAAACACAAAATATCTCCCTAATCACAGAATAACTTGTGATATTCTATGATCCCTATTATTTTGCATTTCTAGTAACATATGTTTATACCCACACCTGTCTTCTTTATACAAAACTGTATCTCTTTCATATAATTTTTTTAGTGCAAACACACACACTCTCACACACAATCGGCTCTTGTGCTTTCTTTCTGATTTTTGAAAATGTTTCTAATTTTAATTCACATTCCTGCCAGTCACTTTTGATCAACAAAACAACTCCCACTGCCTCCATTTTAAAGTATGAAAAATATAATCATCATATTTAAAAAACAATTGCTGTGAGTCTATTTCTATATTTTCATTTAAGTAAATAAATTAAATCATCTTGCTTAATTATCCTTAGAGTTTTCATATTTTATTGTTTCTCATTTTGTTCAAAACAAAAACTTATATGTTAACATTATGAACCTTTGAGCTGGACAGATGAAAGATCTTTATGTATCTATGCAATTTTTATGCAATTTATAATTACCTTTCTACTGTTTTTAGGTTAATGATGAAATTATTTCAAAGGTGGTATATTTTAAAGAACAGAGCTGAGAAGTCTAATACTATAATCACTGTTTTTCTGAATTTGCATGAACAAACAGGTAACCAGTTATGGCCAGGATTTGAAATAGAGCCTTCGGATATTTAACTATAATCTGCTTTACCTTTTTTTCCCCTCCACTCTATTTGGCTGATACAACTCCAGTGTTAATCTTCAATTAACCTATATTAATTTGTCTAATGATTAACAGAAATAAATCTCTATTGTGGTTGTGCTTTCCTCTGTTCGTATTAGGAAAGGGGTGACAGTGAGAATTATTTCAAGGATTGGAAAGAGTCCTTGACCCAGTTAATAGATGATATACATTCTCTCATTTGATTCCTTCGTGCTTAGTGCTAGATAATGTAAAGATTCAAAGCCTTTTGGGGTGTACAAATCGCTATTTGAACATCATAAATTTGAAAGATATATAAATTAGTTCATTTTTATCTCAGATATTCTAGAAACCATTTAATTTTTATTTTATTAATTACAGTAGCACCCACAATCTTATATATGTGCAGTTGTTTATTCTGTCTATACAAAATGCCTCTCACATATTTTAATCTGTAGATCACTTTGAACAATTTCTTTGTTCATACCAACTGGTCTATGATTCTATAAAAATCCCTCACAAAGGCCAAGAATAAGTCTATATATTAAATTTTTAAATGATTAGTATATTAATAATCATCTGATCCACTCTGTTCATTTTATAGATGAAGAACTAAGGCTCTGGAATTTCAGTTGGCAGGACTGTTACTCAAGAGGAAAAAAGGATACTGATTTCAATTTTCTTTTTATTCTACTGTCTACACTTTCAGACAAAGAGAATCTTATTTTTATTTTTAAAAAGCTAAGCTTAGTCTGTATATTGAGATACAGCCCTGAAAAATGTAAGAGCTAGGTTCAAATGATAGGAAAAAAAATACTCTTTCAAACCAAGGCACTATATGACACTGGCCACTGGTAAAGCACTTGCAAGCAGATGGAGTACAGGCTATATGAAGTCCCTTTCAAATGTAGGACTTATAAAATTCTTATTAAGGTAGTTTCTCTAGTTATAGTCATGCCTAAATCAATGGCTATGACACTATCAAACTCACCACAACACATGCCTTTTATTTTTATATGAAGGCCTCAATATAAAAGTTCAGTTCAGTTCAGTCACTCAGTTGTGTCCAAATCTTTGCGACCCCATGAATTGCAGCACAAAAGTATTGCTGACCAAAAATTAAGAAAAAGAGTTAAATTCCATCCTCCAATTTGTGATTCCTTCAGAACAAATATCTGTTTGGTTACTGATTTTGTGGTTATAGATTTTTTATTCTATTCATATCAGTGATGTTTTGAAAGTAACTTTCTTAGAATCTAGCTTCCCTTGTGGCTCAGCTGGTAAAGAATTCATTTGCAGTGCAAGAGACCTGGGTTCGATCCCTGGGTTGGGAAAATCCCCTGGAGAAGGGACAGGCTACCCACTCTAGTATTCTGGCCTGGAGAACTCCATGGACTATTTAGTCCATGGGGTCCCAAAGAGTTGGACATGACTGAGCAACTTTCACCTTCTTAGAATCTGACATTGAACAACTAAATGAGTCAGTCATTAAATGGCTCCATTTTGCTGTATGTTTCTTAGTAGGGGATGTGCAACTGTAGGTGTTAAGAGACTCACTTGATCTTTAGTGTATCAAATTATTTGTAATAAGGATCAACAGTAGACATCTATGATCATTAAAAACCCTTTATAATTTTCTCTTGTAGTGGTATTTGCATCACATAATAATATAGTGTACTATTATTTTGTTTTCTATTCTGTCATATTCAATATACAATTAATTTATAATTTTAATCAAACTATAAATTTACTCTTTTTTAAAAAAATGTGTTTGGATGGCTCGAAACACATTTTAAACTATATTTAAACCACATCTCTTAAAGTCATTTTTCTCTATTGATTGTTTCTATAATATATGTTGCAATAGATCCAAAACATTACCTAATTTTTAAAAAAATTCGATTTCCTGTATATTTGATTGCTTTGTCTATGCCTTTTCTATTGTCTTATTGAATTACAATCCACAAGTCCTCTACTTACATGCACATTTCTCCTCACCATTCCTTTCTATCAAATACAGCGATTGTTTTCTCTATATAGAATTCATTGGGAGCAAAGTGTACATTCCAAGTATTATTAGATCTTTTGGTGTGATTCACTCCCATGCAGATGGTACACATCTGAAGGAGCTCTATTCTAGCTAGAAAAGATGCAGCTGATGCTCTGAAAAATTATTCTCTCTTGGTGAAAAGTTAGCTTGCCACTGCCTTCCCTGCTGCATTATTAAACACGAAGGAGTGATTCCCTTAATCCCAACCATCTGCTCTTCCCCTACTAAAAAGTGAAAACATCCCCTTGTGTTTACAAATGTTTCTGCTAAAGCCTCACAAATTATAAGAGATGGTTGCAAAGTTTCTGTATATACTACAAGATCAAAACAAAATCCTAGTCACCAAAAATCTGTAAGAAATAAACCAAATTTATATCACACGATAAACCCAACTGTGCTTTAATGTAATGCAATTATATATAAACTACAGTCTCAGAATGTAAATTATTTTAGCATCTCAGTATAATATTTGCATTTTAAATACACTCCTACTTGTCCAGACTTCTAAAAGTACATACATTAAAAAAAAATGGATCATCTTCAATTCTTTTTAATTTTTGCACATTTGTATAATGTACAGAATTTTAGCATCAGGAAAGGTTTAGTTTCATTGGAATTAAAGGCAAAGCAAAATATCTGACTGCTCAGATGAGTAACAGACTCCAAATCTCTAAACTAGAAAAGCAGGGGCAAGTGTCCCATTGTCCCTTTTCATTTTCAGGCACGTGACTTACACTAAAGCATTAGTAGGCAAAAACAGTGCTACTGCTTTGCAGTGAACTCATATTTTCCTCACAAAAGGTAAAGTCAGAATCATCCTACATTACGAATTCCAAAATACCAAGCAACTAACTCACCAGAAACAACATTACAAGCGAAACAAAATTTGAATCCCCAAATATTTCAATTTGATATTCACTAAAAATTATTGTTATAGTGCAACCCAAAAGTTATTCCTAGTTCTCTTTTGTTTATAGTATGAAAATTTTTCAGTTAACTTTAAATTTATTTTTGTTGAAGACCAATTACTTTAGCTTCCTTTATTCTTTGTCAACAGGCTAATTTCTACTTCATGACGTTTATTCTTTTTGTGCTTAGCAAATAATTCCTTATCACCTACCCTCCAGACCTTTTCACCCATTTTTTTCCTCAGTGTTTTTCCTTTCTTTCCCCCACATATTCCTAGTCTATAACATTTCTGAAAATCTTCATTCTTACTTAAAATGGAATTTGTATAATTAGCTGTTTTATTGTCNATAAGTCTATATATTAAATTTTTAAATGATTAGTATATTAATAATCATCTGATCCACTCTGTTCATTTTATAGATGAAGAACTAAGGCTCTGGAATTTCAGTTGGCAGGACTGTTACTCAAGAGGAAAAAAGGATACTGATTTCAATTTTCTTTTTATTCTACTGTCTACACTTTCAGACAAAGAGAATCTTATTTTTATTTTTAAAAAGCTAAGCTTAGTCTGTATATTGAGATACAGCCCTGAAAAATGTAAGAGCTAGGTTCAAATGATAGGAAAAAAAATACTCTTTCAAACCAAGGCACTATATGACACTGGCCACTGGTAAAGCACTTGCAAGCAGATGGAGTACAGGCTATATGAAGTCCCTTTCAAATGTAGGACTTATAAAATTCTTATTAAGGTAGTTTCTCTAGTTATAGTCATGCCTAAATCAATGGCTATGACACTATCAAACTCACCACAACACATGCCTTTTATTTTTATATGAAGGCCTCAATATAAAAGTTCAGTTCAGTTCAGTCACTCAGTTGTGTCCAAATCTTTGCGACCCCATGAATTGCAGCACAAAAGTATTGCTGACCAAAAATTAAGAAAAAGAGTTAAATTCCATCCTCCAATTTGTGATTCCTTCAGAACAAATATCTGTTTGGTTACTGATTTTGTGGTTATAGATTTTTTATTCTATTCATATCAGTGATGTTTTGAAAGTAACTTTCTTAGAATCTAGCTTCCCTTGTGGCTCAGCTGGTAAAGAATTCATTTGCAGTGCAAGAGACCTGGGTTCGATCCCTGGGTTGGGAAAATCCCCTGGAGAAGGGACAGGCTACCCACTCTAGTATTCTGGCCTGGAGAACTCCATGGACTATTTAGTCCATGGGGTCCCAAAGAGTTGGACATGACTGAGCAACTTTCACCTTCTTAGAATCTGACATTGAACAACTAAATGAGTCAGTCATTAAATGGCTCCATTTTGCTGTATGTTTCTTAGTAGGGGATGTGCAACTGTAGGTGTTAAGAGACTCACTTGATCTTTAGTGTATCAAATTATTTGTAATAAGGATCAACAGTAGACATCTATGATCATTAAAAACCCTTTATAATTTTCTCTTGTAGTGGTATTTGCATCACATAATAATATAGTGTACTATTATTTTGTTTTCTATTCTGTCATATTCAATATACAATTAATTTATAATTTTAATCAAACTATAAATTTACTCTTTTTTAAAAAAATGTGTTTGGATGGCTCGAAACACATTTTAAACTATATTTAAACCACATCTCTTAAAATCATTTTTCTCTATTGATTGTTTCTATATGTTGCAATAGATCCAAAACATTACCTAATTTTTAAAAAAATTCGATTTCCTGTATATTTGATTGCTTTGTCTATGCCTTTTCTATTGTCTTATTGAATTACAATCCACAAGTCCTCTACTTACATGCACATTTCTCCTCACCATTCCTTTCTATCAAATACAGCGATTGTTTTCTCTATATAGAATTCATTGGGAGCAAAGTGTACATTCCAAGTATTATTAGATCTTTTGGTGTGATTCACTCCCATGCAGATGGTACACATCTGAAGGAGCTCTATTCTAGCTAGAAAAGATGCAGCTGATGCTCTGAAAAATTATTCTCTCTTGGTGAAAAGTTAGCTTGCCACTGCCTTCCCTGCTGCATTATTAAACACGAAGGAGTGATTCCCTTAATCCCAACCATCTGCTCTTCCCCTACTAAAAAGTGAAAACATCCCCTTGTGTTTACAAATGTTTCTGCTAAAGCCTCACAAATTATAAGAGATGGTTGCAAAGTTTCTGTATATACTACAAGATCAAAACAAAATCCTAGTCACCAAAAATCTGTAAGAAATAAACCAAATTTATATCACACGATAAACCCAACTGTGCTTTAATGTAATGCAATTATATATAAACTACAGTCTCAGAATGTAAATTATTTTAGCATCTCAGTATAATATTTGCATTTTAAATACACTCCTACTTGTCCAGACTTCTAAAAGTACATACATTAAAAAAAAATGGATCATCTTCAATTCTTTTTAATTTTTGCACATTTGTATAATGTACAGAATTTTAGCATCAGGAAAGGTTTAGTTTCATTGGAATTAAAGGCAAAGCAAAATATCTGACTGCTCAGATGAGTAACAGACTCCAAATCTCTAAACTAGAAAAGCATGGGCAAGTGTCCCATTGTCCCTTTTCATTTTCAGGCACGTGACTTACACTAAAGCATTAGTAGGCAAAAACAGTGCTACTGCTTTGCAGTGAACTCATATTTTCCTCACAAAAGGTAAAGTCAGAATCATCCTACATTACGAATTCCAAAATACCAAGCAACTAACTCACCAGAAACAACATTACAAGCGAAACAAAATTTGAATCCCCAAATATTTCAATTTGATATTCACTAAAAATTATTGTTATAGTGCAACCCAAAAGTTATTCCTAGTTCTCTTTTGTTTATAGTATGAAAATTTTTAAAGTTAACTTTAAATTTATTTTTGTTGAAGACCAATTACTTTAGCTTCCTTTATTCTTTGTCAACAGGCTAATTTCTACTTCATGACGTTTATTCTTTTTGTGCTTAGCAAATAATTCCTTATCACCTACCCTCCAGACCTTTTCACCCATTTTTTTCCTCAGTGTTTTTCCTTTCTTTCCCCCACATATTCCTAGTCTATAACATTTCTGAAAATCTTCATTCTTACTTAAAATGGAATTTGTATAATTAGCTGTTTTATTGTCACAGTGCCCAGTAAATAAAATTGTTTTCTTTGCAAGTCTTTCTTTCAAATATTCTTTCAATTCAGTCTAGCATACCATGTGTTTATTTTTCTAGTCCATTTATCTGTCCTAGTGATTTTCTTGCTTCCAATCTGAAAATTTGAATTGTTTAAGTAGTGAGTTCACTGTGGTCAAGCACAATGAGACATTTACCTTCTTCCAGCTTCTATACTTGTTGCCTTGAGACTTCACTCCTTGATATTTATGATCAATTATTTTTTGTACTAAATCACGGTCTTTGGGGCTATGTCAAAGGCTACTTCAGTACGGATGTAACTAGCAAAATATATTTCCCTAGGTAAATTTCCAGTTCTCTGGTTGACTGTACCTATTCTAAAAGTGTTTTAACCGGGATTCTATACGCTTTACAGAAAGGCTCTTTTTTATGTGAACTTTCAGTGACCACTAAGCTAATAGCTTCATGTCAAATTTACTCTGATCCAAACGAACAATACACTTTATGAGTCTTTTCTTAAATAACTGTTCATGACACTATCTCATAAGATACACTTTGTGCCATGTTTCTTTTTTTCTTATCCCTAGCCTTGGAGTAACACTCATATTTTCTAATCCTGTTCTTGAACCCAGGTTAACCTCCTGACATTTGCCTTTAAATACACTAAGTTTATTTCCATTTCTACATTTTATTCACTTCTTACAGTAATGTACATTCAACTTTACGGCCTTACTCCTTCTTTATATTCACCTTAATTCCATTAAGTTTTATATAATTTGGTTAGGATTTTCCTGATAATTATAATTGTTCTTGTTTTTATTTTTTAAGTAGCTGCGATGCATTTAAAAATAATTTAACATGCTTTTTTTTTAACAGAAGCAAAGATAAAATTAGAAATATATGTCAGTGTTAAAAAATATTCTTTATATTTTCAGCGTGTACGTTCAAATGTTATTGTCATATCTATACACCAAGTAGAGCCAAGGATCCAGACCAGTGGTAAACCAGCATAGGATATGGGCAAAGCACATGGTCCTGGTTCCTAAGGAGGAGCAGTTTTGCAATATGGAAGTCACGTGGCAGAAACATGATCATAGATTGGTTACAGTTAAATGATCCTGCAGTGAGGCAATAGTGGAACTGGCTATTACTTTTTTATGCTTTCAACTGGACCATAACTACTTTCCAGAGTGAAATGATTCAACTCAAAGCCATTTCATCTCAATAATTCAGCTTTTAGAATCAAGAACTCATATATTATGGCAGGGAAACTTGGGATACATGGGAGCTCCCAAATGAGGTTTCAGCTCTCACTTCTGGGCAGTTATGCAAACAAAATGGTAAGTAATTAAAATGAAACATTCATTACATACCTCCTACAGACACATGCACCCATGCACTGACACACAAACACATTTCTCTTATTTATGATATTCCTTACTGCTTCCCTAATCAAAACCTCTCAGGACCAGCTCTGATGAGCCCATTCATACTAAATTGTGTCTAACATAATTTATAGCCTTTTAACCCTCCCTGAGGTGTTTGTACTTAATAGGATAGCATTTTGATGAACATAAGACTAAAAAGAATGAACATTTACCAGTGAGGTATTTAATGCATCAACCAGCAGTAGGTGGAACGGACAGGCATTTCCAAGACTGGAAATCCCACCAGGTGGGCAGTTACCTCCCACTGGTGCCTGGTGCATGCTAAGTCTGACTCTTTGCCATCCTATAGATTGTAGCCTGCCAGGCTCCTCTGTCCATGGGATTCTCCAGGCAACTATACTGGATGGGTTACCCATGCTCTCCTCCAGGGCATCTTCCCAATCCAGGGACTGAACCTGAGTCTCTTATGTCTCCTGCATTGGTAGGCAAGCTCTGTACCACTAGTGCCACCTGGAAAGGCCCTAAATTTCCCACTCAGTGTTCTGCTTTTATAATCTAATCTAATTGGGTGTTTGTGCAGGTGCACTATTTACACATGGCATAATGTCTGCCCTAATGCTGACATTTGCTTTTCCTTTGGCTTCAGTTGTAGCTAAAGTAATCCCTCTAGCATACTGTTGCCACTGGAAACATAAGTTTAAGCCTCTGATTTGCTGAGTAGGGCTGCATTAAAAAAAAAAAAAATCAGTAGACAGTACAGCTAAAGATGATGCAGTGGTACTTAGATGAAAACAGACAATTTTGCAGCAGATTGCCTAACATATTGGCAGTTCTCAAATCAAATCTCAAATCAGATGAAATAAGTTTCAGAAAGTTATTTAGCATGAAGAATACATTATTAAATCCAACATATAAAGTGTTAATGCAGATCTGCTGGCTCTTATTGCTGCTTGCTTGCAGTCCTCTCTCTTGCAACACTGGTATCATAAACTTAACTGTCAGTGTGGGGTGAGCATTCTCCCTCCAATCAACTAGCAAACATGCTCTTTAGACATCATCTTAACCACACGTAGGTCACCTTCCAGCACTAGTGAAGTTAAAACTTCAGAGATTCAGAATAATTTTTTTTCTATGTACCATCAGAATGGTCAGGTTTTTAACACATTTGTATCTTTCTGTTATCTGAATTTGTGTTTTTAGTCGTATTTTCAGGAAATCACAATAGGTGAAAGGTGCATTATTTACTAGGACACATTTTATTTCCGAAATGAGGCAGCTTTAGATTTTCCAAATTACTAACTCTTAAAATTTTGCCATTAAATTTAAATTAATTCACATGGTTTTTCAGGCATGCCATTTCTTGTTGTCATTGTGGATATTTCTTAGAAAAGGCACTTCATGAAAGGCCAAGAAACTCATGGAATAAGGGGAGCCGTTTGAAGGAAAAGCAAGGAGAACAGACCTGCAATTTCAAGGATCAGAGAAGATGACTATTTTTTGTGACTCATAAGTAATTCCAATAGTGTCAGCTTACTTTAATAGATGTTCAGTGCAAGTTGTATCAGAGCAGTTTTCCTAAGACAGTAAGATCTAAATTCTCTACCTAAGATACTTCATTTGTGTGTGGATGAGATGACACCTAGCTTAAAATCATGAAAGAATTCATTTCTTAGGTATACACCCAGTTTTACTGGGGCAAATCTTTTTTTTCCCTTGTGTTCTCAGTTTTTTCATGATGGATTAACAGCGTCTGACATGAGTAGCTTTATTTTTGACATCTGGCCTCGGTTAATGTCAAACATTCTTTTTCCAGAGATAATCACCTAGTGTCTTCTATTGCCAACACATTTCTTCCAGGCATTATCTCAGCTACTTTATAGAAGAAATATTTTTAGTCCTTACAGATTCCAGTGAGATAGGTATTACTATGCTCATTTTACAGATTAGAAAACTAAATCTCCGCAAGACTGGCCGATATAAAACCAGGATTTCACTTGTATAGTACCAAAACCGTTTTATTACAGTGATTCCCATGTGCTATCCATTCTTGATTTTGCTTCCCATATACTGGAACGTTCATGTGGCAAACTTCCTAACTTTCATAGGGCCAATTCACATTGACTATATAAAGGCTGAAAGTTGATTCTTGATGTTATGGAAAACCATTAGGTGTATAAACAAGATTGTGAAGACAGACTATTTTGGGGTACTTGCCTGCTACAGTGTCCTGGGTAAATTTTCCCTTTTGTAATGAAATAATTATTCAGAGATAATGCTTAGCACTGGATTTTCAAAATGCTCCTACATTTAGATTTTTAAGATGTTATTTACTAAGCTTTAGTCACATTGACTAAAGTCAAAGCTTTACTATTAGTCACACTGTAGCTTTTAGCTACACTGGGAGATATACCTGTACTTCTTCTAGCTTTATTAATAATTGTAGATTTGAAATAATTATATTTGCCTTATTTTAACTGTTGTTTGTACTTCCAAAAATGAATTTTATTCTCAGATATTGTAAAAATTGAGATCTTTGATGTATAACTGATTCACTTTACTGTATAACAGAAATTAACACAACATTGTAAATAACTATACTCCAAGTTTTTGAGACATTTGTAACTGCACTTATTTTTCATGTCATCTTTTCTATTGAAATCTAAATGGGAAAATACTTTTGTTATGAAATACTGTGTTTGTGATTATCCTTTTATCTTACATTGTATCTTTCACATTTTCATTTGATTTTACATAGAAAATAAAAATGATACATTTGATTTTGCATAGAAATTCTGTGTGCCTTGTTGTGTTTTTTTAAAAACTAGGCTTTTTCTATGAATTGATTAGCATTTGGTTTATCCTTAATAAATGGAAAGCAATTCACCCTAAGAAAACTGTGAAACTGTTTTGTCTCAGCAGGCTCCATTGTGAAAGCCCAGCATGAGCTAGAGGGATGTGAGACAGGCCATGCTGTAGCAGACTGTTGCTGTACATTTTAAATGTTCATGAATTACCATCAGTACGTGATGGGTAAAAAACTGGACAAATGTGAACAGCATGAACATCAACCACACTTTAATTAGTGGTGGCTCCCCAGTAAACAAAATCACACATTAGATTGCAGAGCAAAATTCCTAGAAGAAACATAACTAGGCTTCACTAAGTAGTAGCATATCCATTAAATGAATGGTAACATTTATGTTCACATGGCTAAATATTTACCAACAGCTTTTACACATATATTTTCTTATCTAATTTTTACAATCGTCCTGGGGAATAAATAAGGTGTATTTTTTTGTACTCATGTTACAAGATCATAAGGCTCAGCTCATTATCCTAATGGAAAATTTTGCTTTAACCTAACTTTAAAGTAATATGTTCTGTGAAAATGTATTCAAAATGTGCACCAAAACTTAAAACCAAGCTATTTTACACTTATTAATTTTCTTTTCTTTTCCCTTATACACATTGGCTTATTCCAAAGGAAAAAAAGAGAATGATCTATAAAACAAATTAAGAATGTGTGAGATCTAGAGGAATGAAAGAAAAAAATCATAAAAAAAACTAAAATCTTATTGTACAACTCACTTATTTCAAGAGATCAATTGGCTAGAAACAGATCAAGGCTAACAATTCAAGATCTAAATATTATTAGTTACTCAGTTCTGTGATACCTCTTTCATTCAACAAGCCAAGGCTTTCCCAGCCACAACCTTTGCCAGTACTGGATAAAGATGGCATTAGCCCATGGAGCCTCATCTGATTTCTGGAGCCCTTTAAGAAAGGTGGAATCTTAAAGAGCTTAAATAAAATACANGGCTAACAATTCAAGATCTAAATATTATTAGTTACTCAGTTCTGTGATACCTCTTTCATTCAACAAGCCAAGGCTTTCCCAGCCACAACCTTTGCCAGTACTGGATAAAGATGGCATTAGCCCATGGAGCCTCATCTGATTTCTGGAGCCCTTTAAGAAAGGTGGAATCTTAAAGAGCTTAAATAAAATACATGTCTGCGGTTGGGAAAAAAAATTAACACATTGATTTCAAGGGATTCTTAATATATGGAAATAATTGAAATATTACCCATTTCAAAATATTTTGTTCTCACTTAAGTATTATTTAAAAGTTTATATTCTGTCTCATTTACTTCTACATTTTAATAACCATCTATTAAAACATAAACATTTTTATTTATAATTCTAATTTGACTCTGCCAAACCTTTTGACTATGTGGACCACAATAAAGTGTGGAAAATACTGAAAGAGACAGGAACACCAGACCACCTGACCTGCCTCTTGAGAAATCTATATGCAGGTCAGGAAGCAATAGTTAGAACTGGACATGGAACAACAGACTGGTTCTAAATAGGAAAAGG
>SJYA01000057.1:878835-917480 GCA_006410615.1 Neotragus moschatus | reverse complement strand
GTGGATCACAATAAATTGTGGAAAATTCTGAAAGAGACAGGAACACCAGACCACCTGACCTGCCTCTTGAGAAATCTATATGCAGGTCAGGAAGCAATAGTTAGAACTGGACATGGAACAACAGACTGGTTCTAAATAGGAAAAGGAGGGTGTCAAGGCTGTATATTGTCACCTGCTTATGTAATTTATATGCAGAGTACATCATGAGAAATGCTGGACTGGAAGAAACACAAGCTGGAATCAAGATTGCTGGGAGAAATATCAATAACCTCAGATATGCAGATGACACAACCCTTATGGCAGAAATTGAAGAGCAACTAAAAAGCTTCTTGATGAAAGTGGAAGAAGAGAGTCAAAAAGTTGGCTTAAAGCTCAATATTCAGAAAACTAAGATCATGGCATCTGGTCCCATCATTTCATGGGAAATAAATGGGGAAACAGTGTCAGACTTTATTTTTCTGGGCTCCAAAATCACTTCAGATGGTGATTGCAGCCATGAAATTAAAAGACTCTTACTCCTTGGAAGGAATGTTATGACCAACCTAGATAACATATTGAAAAGCAGAGATATTACTTTTCCAACAAAGGTCCATCTAGTCAAGGCCATGGTTTTTCCAGTGGTCATGTATGGATGTGAGAGTTGGACCATGAAGAAAGCTGAGCATCGAAGAACTGTTGCTTTTGAACTGTGGTGTTGGAGAAGACTCTTGAGAGTCCCTTGGACTGCAAGCAGATCCAACCGGTCCATTCTGAAGGAAATCAGTCCTGAGTGTTCATTGGAGGGACTGATGCTAAAGCTGAAACTCCAATACTTTGGCCACCTCATGCGACGAGTTGACTCATTGGAAAAGACCCTGATGTTGGGAGGGATTGGGGGCAGGAGGAGAAGGAGATAACAGAGGAAGAGGTGGATGGGTGGCATCACCGCCTCGATAGACATGGGTCTGGTTGAACTCCGAGAGTTGGTGATGGATAGGGAGGCCTGGCGTGCTGCAATTCATGGGGTCACAAAGTATCGAACATGACTGAGTGACTGAAATAACTAACTAATGACATTTTCAAAAATTTAGGTTCAGTCTTCTGGAACAATTATGATATGTAATCCTTTGCTCAGTTTTTACTATATCATGAATGCTTTTTTTTTAATATTTTTTACTGTTTGTATGATGATATTTAAATCATTTGAGATATGAAAAAATAGTTTTAACTTTCTCTATATGTTGGCCTCTCACTATTGCTTCTGCAGAAAAGTCATTTCTAGAAAAGAATCCTTAACTTAAAAGTTCAGTTCTAAACACAACTTTGCGAATCAGGTTAAATTAGCTTTGCTGGCTGATATACTGTTGTGCTTATATTTTAACTTCAATAAAAACCTAGTAATTTTCAAAATCTACTTATACAAAACTGGTTGACTAAATGAATGGAGATTTAATTAATGAAAGGAAGTCCCAAATCTGTAAAACCACACAAACCTGAGACATGCTAGAGCTTTTGTAACAGTTGTTTCTGTGGTATAGGAGACATTCAGGTTCAGACTGCCAAGGAATTCCTTAAGTTGGTAAGGGCTTTGAAAGTGTTTTGGTTCAAGTTCTCATAAATTTTAAGCATTTATTTTAATTACTTTGTTAACAAATAGGGAAAACATA
Source organism: Neotragus moschatus (assembly GCA_006410615.1). Classification (NCBI taxonomy): domain Eukaryota; kingdom Metazoa; phylum Chordata; class Mammalia; order Artiodactyla; family Bovidae; genus Neotragus; species Neotragus moschatus. The sequence goes on along the minus strand of SJYA01000057.1, from coordinate 915,834 downwards.
AATACAAACATTTAGCCAGCACTCCCTATGTTCCAGGCTCTATCTAAATAGCTAAGCACTTCGTTTCTTACCATCCTAAGCATTTTCTTTTTTGGTAGGCATCATTATTTCCTTTAGTTTACAAATGAGGAAATAAGCACAGAGAAGGTAAAGAAATGACTTTGCAATGGTCACCAACACAGCTGTGATCTCATTCACTCTACTAGCTCTCCATCTTGGGTCCAAAGACTTCTCAAGGTAACTAGCTCACATGCTGATAATCTCACACTAAGTGCTTGCCATGGACTGAACTGTGCCACACTCAAATTCATATGTTGCAGCCCTTCCCCTAATGGGACTATGTTTGGCAATGAACCATTGGGAATTAATTAGGTTTTCATGCACTCAGAAGGGTGGAATGGTCATGCTGGATGTCCTCTCTCTCTCTGCCAGGTGAAGACACAGAAAAGGCAGCTCCTTGCCAATCAGTAAGAGAGCTTTCCAGAACCTGACCATCTTAGCATCCTGATTTTGAACTTCTAGATTCAAGACTGTGAGAAAATAACTTTCTGCTGTTTAAGCCACCACCCCTGTCTATGGTATTTTGTTATTGCAGCTGAAGTTGATTAAGACAGTATTTTCATACTACCTTTTTAATAAGAGGTCTTAAAAAATCTCTGTCTACCAACCTTACTAAGTCAGTCATTTATCACCTGCTTGAACATTTTTAATTCATTTATCTAATTATTTTTAGCTCATTTTACTTCACATACTTTGTTTAATTTTATTTAATTCTGCTTATTTTTTTCTCAAAATATTGTTGGGCTCTGAAATAACTACCACAAATTAAATACCATGGTTTAAAATTAATCTTTTTTAATATAAATTTATTTATTTTAATTGGAGGCTAATTACTTTACAATATTGTATTGGTTTTGCCATACATTGTAATGAATCCGCCACGGGTGTACATGTGTTAACCAGATTACCTTAAAACCTTCAATTCACATTCCTTTGAAGCCTAAATACTCATGAAGCTCACTAAGCACTTTCAGTATCTAACAGTGTCTTTATTTGTCTCCATTTTTGTCTCAAAATTGTAAAGGTAATTATCAAATCACTGGGAAATAAAGGCATGATATCCCAGCTTTTCCACATGTAAGCAAGTTTATCCTTCTCTGAGGATTATTGGACAAGCTCTCAAGTGTTACATAGTTCAATTCTAAAGCCTTCTTAAATGAAAAGTAATTTAACAAATGATTGTTTGTCATTTTGCTGCAAATATAAAAGGAAAAAAAAATGCTCTTTAAGTAACCAGAATTCTTGAAACATGCTTTCTTCCTATTCATATCACTTCCTTCTTCTGCTTCATAAATTCCTACTTACTCATAAGAACTTTCCTTTTCCTTGAAGAAATTCTGACTTATTCAGGAAGGATTTGCTCTAATTATTGTATATATCTGCTTAGTAATTATAACCAGAGATAATTATTTTTACTTATATGATTCATTCTGCTTATTTCCTAAAAGGGATGTTATAAATATTTGTTCACAGACCTACTATTCAATACAGAATCACTTTTGCATGTTGGTCTAATGAATGAAAGAATGCAGTGAAGATATTTTGGAAAAATATCCAGAAAATTATTGTAGAAAACCAGATATGTTTCTAACAAGCAGTGTGAAAAGAAATACTTTAAAAAGCAATCAATGGAAATATTTCATATAATGATAATTAAAGTTCAATAGTCTCAACATGTAAGAGCAAAAAATCCTGAAACCTTGTAGGATATGTAATATATTGCTTTTTAAAAATTTATATGTATAGAAAAATACACCTTTATGTATTGGAATGAATCTACATGTAAGTAATAATAACTAATATTCTGAGCACTTAGCATTTGACAAATCTTTTTCTAAAATACTTACAAGTACTGTGTTTTCCTTAGTTGCTCAGTCGTGTCTGACTTTTTGCAACACCATGGGACCGTGTCCTTGGGGATTCTCCAGGCAAGAATACTGGAGTGGGTTGCCATGTCCTCCTCCAGCAGGTCTTCCTAACCCAGGGATCAAACCCAAGTCACCAACTATTGCAGGCATATTCTTTACCATCTAAGCCATGGAAGCCCATGAATACTGGAGAGGGTAGCCTATCCCTTCTCCAGGGGATCTTCCTGAGCCAGGAATTGAACCAGGGGCTCCAGCATTGCAGGTGGATTCTTTACCAGTTGAGCTACCAGGGAAGCCCCAAATCACTCAATTGCCACAAATAAAATATACTAACTCAAGACTCTCATAAACAAAAATGTAGACAGTATTTTGAAAAATTTTGTAGACAGATTTGTCATACATTATTATTTAACAAAAACATAAATTTGTTAATAAATTAACCTTAGAAAAGTCACTTGACAAACTTCCATTTATCAGAAGTCTTTTGATAGCAGAAAAGATAGCAAAAATAGGTCAATATTTAGGTCAATTATACTAAGACCCTCCCTGGAATAAATCATATCTATATTTGAAAAAGGAAATTTGATTAGTAATTTATTCAATGCTAATTAGTTTCTAGCCACAAGCCACCTTTACCACCCACATCACCCCTTCATTCCAATACCTTTGGGTTAGTTCCAATTTCTTTCTAAATGTTGTTTAACCTAAAATGTCTTTAGGGGATAATTTTCTAACCATCTTTTAAACTACCACCCACAGTTTCTCTCAAACTAAGATGCACCAAAAAAGTTCTTTTTTTCTTTTTCCTAAATGAAACAAAGTTAATATTAAAGCATAAGTGGTATATGACAATTTGATAGTTTCTAGTGCACCCCACTCCAGTACTCTTGCCTGGAAAATCCCATGGACGGAGGAGCCTGGTAGGCTGCAGTCCATGGAGTCGCTAAGAGTCGGACACGACTGAGCAACTTCACTTTCACTTTTCACTTTCATGCATTGGAGAAGGACATGGCAACCCACTTCAGTGTTCTTGCCTGGAGAATCCCAGGGACAGAGGAGCCTGGTAAGGAGGCAATCTATGGGGTCGCACAGGGTCGGACACAACTGAAGTGACTTAGCAGCAGCAGCAGCAGCAGTAAAGATAATGTTCTTCTGTATATAATATGGGAAATTGCATCTAAATTCTAGGTTAATGGCATTGCAGAAAACAACAAAATGATTAAATGAGTCAATAAATAGCCTAAACTTCAAAGTTTCCCAGTTTTAAATTATATGAATGATCTAAATTTCAAATAACTGGTATAAACTGAAAAATATTATGGAACTCATTCTTTGCTGTCTTGGAAATTTTGATGTGAAAGCCACTAACAATAATTTAGTTAAGTAGAAATATTTATCAATTTAAAGTGTTTGTTGATCAAGAAATCTGTTTGATAACTTCCTACTCTATAAATATTAAACATGTACATATACTACAGTACGTATATATACACATACAGACACATATAATCATATTTATTTCAGTCAGAGATCTACACTGAGTCCCTCCCTTTTTTTGTACAAGGCCATCAATTATTTTAAAGGTGCTTTATTAAGAAACTGTCTCTTATTTTACATTACTTCTTTAACAATTTCAGTAACTAAAATTTTGCATAATATGCCTTTTATTATAGATCTTATATATTAATATAAAATCTCATATGTACTGATTATAAAAATCTTATGTGGATTGAAATTGTATTATCTATTACTTTCATTTTGCAATAAGCTAGTCAAACTCTTTGTGACTGCATGGACTATATAGTCCAGGCTAGAATATTTTCCATGCCTATATTCTCCAGGCTAGAATACTGGAGTGGGTACCTTTTCCCTTCTCCAGGGAATCTTCCCAACCTAGGGATCGAACCCAGGTCTCCTGCATTGCAGGCATATTCTTTACCAGCTGAACCACCGGGGAAGCCCAATGAGAGAGTTACAAAATATTTAAAAGGTGCCTAGCATCTGATGGGGCTTCCTTGGTGGTTCTGTAGTAAAGAATCTGCCTGCAATGACAGGGAAATAGGTTTGATCCCTGGGTTCTGGAAGATTCCCTGCAGGAGGAAACAACCTACTCCAGAATTCTTTCTGGGAAACTCTCATGAACAGAAGACCCCCAATGGGCTACATACAATCTGTGGGCGTCTCAAAGAGTCAGACACAATTGAATGATTAAGTGCAGAACACTAGCATCTGATAAAGTTTTAACAACGACCTTTTAGTGACAATCAAAGGCCTGAAATATCTGAAAACACACTGCCAGCATTACGTGATTATGATTCCAGTTATTACCAGATTCATAGTGATATGATACATCTTTCTCACTTTCTCCATTACGCATTATTATCCCCATTTGATGAATGTAGAAACTAAGGCAGTCAAAAGGGAAGGGACTCATCAGCTAGTTGAGAGGAAAAGCAAGTGAGAGTCAATCACCCAGTCTCCTGACTACCAGCAATCTGTCCACTGCCTTACACAGAAAGAGGAACAACCAGGAATTTTGAACACTTTTTTATAATATACACATGTCTAGTCTAAAGGCTGTTGATTATAATGATATTTATATAATATCTGCACTGGTTTTTTGGAAGTAGTCAAATCTAATTAATATCAATAGCTACTTTCATATTTACTTTCTACATCCTTTGGCTTATGGCATTGCTTCAATAACTTGAGAATTTTACCATTATGCTCTCAAAATCAAAGTAAGCATAATTACCTGGAATAAATCAATAGCTATATCCTATTCTATTTTCACAAACATGATTCTATCACCAAGCAATGAGGAGGCATGGAGTACACTGACTAAATTTACATTTGAGATAAGTTGATTTAGCTGTGAAGAGTAAATTGGCTAATCAGATATGCCATCTAGGATGATGTTGCAGGCAGAAAAGTGAGAGATGACAAGGCTCTAAACTGAGGCAGTGACAGTGGAACCAAATAAATGTGGGAGAGGTAAGAAAGAGCAGTATGGAAAATGTCTTAGAGTCAAAGGATGCCTGAGATCCAATAGTCTTCAAAGAAAATAAAGGGAAAAAAATGAGGAAGAATGAAGGTTTGTAGGGAAGCTTTGTAATTTTATACAATTAGGTTTTAAGCGCTATACATTGGGTTCATGATTAAAATCTATTTGCTAAATTAGTTAATATAAATATCTTGTAAATGGTTGTTTCAGATACTAGCATAGAATTTAAGATTCTAGAATATCTTTTACTCATTCATTTTAAAGAGAAAGTAAGACACAATTTAAAGTTAGCTTAAAAGTTTTACCAGCTATAAGCTACAACATATGAGCTTGTGCTTTAATGTTTCTTAACTTGAAACATTTCACACTTAAATTTTAAGAGATTTTAATTAGGAGATTTTAATCCCTGTAAACTCAAAATAAAAAAAAAAAAGGAAATGTGTGAATGGCTTGACTTTGTATTCACAGATGGGAGAGTAAAAAACTAATATCAATAGCAATCGAAATTAGATACTAATCGCCACTAATGTTAAATACAGATGGCATAGAACAGAATATATAATCTGATTTAATTGAAATTTAAATTCATAGTATGCAAAAGAATAAGAATACAATCGTTCCCCTCTTATTTGCACACACAAGTAATATCAGGTTGCACAATCACATCCCACTGCAAAATATCATAATGCTATTTCATGAAAAATAGACAGAGAAAGTGATACTGATGAATAAATTACTGTTTCAAGTGGTTGAAACCATATAAGTGGTTGAAAGCATATAAATTTACTTTCTAGAAGGGCTGTTAAACAAAAGTACTTGAGTGTTGATCTATTTAGTGTGTTGTAAAAACAACAACAACAACAAACAAAACTGTATGGCCTTTGCCCTAATTTTAACCTCTTTTAGCTCTCATACCCAAGCATCTCTATCATATCAATATGAAAACCTGTTTTAAAGGAAATATTAGTCTCTCAGTCATGTCCAGCTCTTTGTGACCCCACGGACTGTAGCCTGCCAGGCTCTTCAGTCCATGTACTTCTCCAGACAAGAATACTGGAGTGGGTTTTACTTCCTCCTCCAAGGAATATTCCTGACCCAGGCATTGAACTCAGGTCTCCTGCATTGCAGGCAGATTCTTTTCCATCTGAGCCATTGCAAGCAGATAACTTTCCATCTAGGATTCAATGCCTCGTCTCAAAATGAGACTGTACACAATCCATTTGATGCTATGGTAGAGAGTTGGTTTGGGCTGAGTTATGTATCTTTTGATCTCTGTTTAGAATATACTTTTCACTTTTACTTTTATTTTGAAACTATTACATAATCACCAGCACATCTAATTATGCTAATTGCTTCTCACCACATGAAAGTTATAATGGGAAAAATGAGGCAAGGTCAAAAAGGAAGGTTTATATAATCCAATAATAGTTGAGAATGTTGAAGTGGAACAGAGGTCTTGATTTGGGAAATTAAATGAACACATATTTTCTACACAGAATATATATTGGTTTTAAAGAAATGTTTTCTATTCATCTGACTATACACAGAACTGTTTATAAGGAATTATTTCAGATAGTTAAGAAACTTATATTTAAAAAAAAAAAACACAACAAAACAACCATAAAATAGACTTCACAGATTTATGCTGTGTGCTGTATGTGTGTTGTGCTTAGTCAGTCGTGTCTGACCACATGGACTGTAGCCTGCTAAGCTCCTCTGTCCATGGGGATTCTCCAGGGAATAATACTGGAGTGGGTTGTCATGTCCTCCTCCAGGAGATCTTCCCAACCCAGGGATCAAAACCATGTCTCCTGCATTGCAGGAGGATTCTTTACCATCTGAGCCATCAGAGGAGCACCAAATTTAAGATATTTAAGATATATAAAATGCACCTAAAAGGAGTGAAAATTTATAAGCAGTTTTTAAATTATAAAAATCCACAATGTAAACTGAAAAATCTGTTGTAAGTCAGCAAAACTGGAGAAACAAAAAAACTTCAGATGTATTAAATAGACTTCAGTGTCTATATAGGAAGTTTATTAGCCAGTTCATTGATACAGACAAATGACTTTTCCCTAGACTCCACATTTAGAAGACTTCTGTTACAATGGTCTTTATTTCAGTTTACTAACAATAGGATGTTGTTCACAGTTATCTGCTATTGTCGTTTTCACTTCTTGGTGGCTCTTGGTGAATGCTAAGGGACATGAAATACAACGAAGGAAATTTTTCACATGAATAGAGATCAGATATTTTCAAAAATAAGTTGGAATATTAAATCCATATGAATAAACAAAAAGGAGCCACAGTGCACTTTATAATTTTACAAAAGAAGGCACTATTCCAAGAGACAGAAAACATACTATCCCAACAGACATGTATAGATATGTAGGCATCATATGAGATCTCAGAATTTTGAAGGTGGCTTTTGGAAAATACTGTAGCTCATCTTTAAATATATATCAGTTTCAGGACTTTGAGAGAAGTTATATGGCAAAAATTCAGATTTGAAGTTTCCAATAATTGTCAGATGTTCTTAGTTCTTACATAAAGCTATCGTAGTTTTAATCTTCACTACTTTGTTTCTTTTTTTAATAGAAATTTATTTATTTTATTTGGAGGCTAATTACTTTATAGTATTGTCTTGGTTTTGCCATACATTGACATGAATCGGCCNCCTCCAACAGTGTAAGAGGGTTCGCTTTTCTCCACACTCTCTCCAGCATTTATTGCTTATAGACTTTTTGATAGCAGCCATTCTGACTGGTGTGAAATAGTACCTCACTGTGGTTTTGATTTGCATTTCTCTGATAATGAGTGATGTTGAGTATCTTTTCATGTGTTTTTAGTCATATGCATGTCTTCTTTGGAGAATGTCTGTTTAGTTCTTTGGCCCATTTTTTAATTGGGTCGTTTATTTTTCCAGAATTGTGCTGCAGGAGTTGCTTATATATGTTTGAGATTAATTCTTTGTCATTTGCTATTATTTTCTCCTATTCTGAAGGTTGTCTTTTCATCTTGTTTATAGTTTCCTTTGTTGTGCAGGAGCTTTTAATTTTAATTAGATCATANTTTAGTTCTTTGGCCCATTTTTTAATTGGGTCGTTTATTTTTCCAGAATTGTGCTGCAGGAGTTGCTTATATATGTTTGAGATTAATTCTTTGTCATTTGCTATTATTTTCTCCTATTCTGAAGGTTGTCTTTTCATCTTGTTTATAGTTTCCTTTGTTGTGCAGGAGCTTTTAATTTTAATTAGATCATATTTATTTTTGCTTTTATCTCCAATATTCTGGGAGGTGGGTCATAGAGGATCCTGCTGTGATTTATGTCAGAGAGTGTAATCTTCACTATTTTGAACCCTTTCTCAGCTATGAGGACTGTGTGCCTGAAGTTCTAAGATAATATCACTAGAGGTCAGTCTTGTCTATCTCCTCAGGCAAATGATATCACAATAGAGATGATTTTCTCCAAGAAATTATCATTTTATTGAAAAGATACAAATGCATTGCTTACATAACTAGGTTTTTTTTTTTCATAATATAAAAATTGTGGTCCAAACAAAATTGACATCTGGGGGGATATACTAGGAGATTAACATAATTCATTATCTCTATAAATGCAATGCCATTTACTGTATTAAGACTCACAAAACTCTAGGAAAGATATCATAATCATCTCCATGTCCGAAATGGAAGTAAGATTCAGATAGGTTAGAAATGTCTTCATAGTCTAACATCTGCTTACATGCTAAGTGTCATATTTAGTTCTAAACTCATGCTATTGTGACTTACTTGCAGCTTCCTGAAAATTCTCATCTCACATATTTGTGCATGTTATTTTAAGATACGTTTGTAGTATGTTTCCACTCACAGGAATCCTTCTTTTTCTCTACTCAGCAGTTTAACAAGTTACTATCCGACAAGTATCATCTTAAATCATATTTTCTGTGGAGAAACCTATCCTGTACACAAAATAGGTTATATTTATACAGTTCTGATAAGTTATAATTTTCCATAATATTATCAGGTATGCAATTACAAATAATAATTGCTAAATCATATTAAAGGATATATCCCATACCATCTTATTTTATCCTAAAAGAAAATTTACAAAACTATTATATTTCCAAACTATTAGCAATCATTTCTAAAGAGTAGTTTTCTGGCAAGTAAAACTCTTTTCCTTAGAGGATTCTAACTGAAACTAGATTAAGCAAACAAAACAAACTTCTTATTGGTACATAAAGTGGAAATTACAGGAGTAGTCTCATTTAAGAACTGGCTTGATCTAGACATACACATCTCTTTCTTCATTACCAGCTATATTTCATACTCAGGTTGGCACTGTCAGAGAAAGATGGCCATTAACTAACAAAGAGTTAAATATCCTTACAGAAGGCGATTTAAAAAAAAAGAAGAGATTCTTCCTCCCTTAGGGTCCATTTAATCTCAGTGAGGACTCAATTTTGGTTAATAAGTCTTCCTCTGGAGAAAAGGATGAGTTCTATGATTGGCTAGGGTGGGGTCAGTTGCGCCCTCGAGTGACTAGAGACTGTACAGTGCATTAATTAATTTCATCAGAAACACCTGGAATGAGTGAGAAACAAAAATTCCCAATGCATAGATGAGGCTGCTAATATACAAAATATTAAATATCCACCAGAGAGGCATAGCTAAAGAAATATATCATGCAATACAAGATTTCAGGCTGAGCATATATTTTCTTTTGCATATTTTTGTTTAAAATAGATTCATATTTGAATATTTCTGTTCTGCTGAAAGAGATGAAACAACTAAGTTTTTAAAGGTTAGCAATGTCATGGGAGGTTAGACAGATTGTGGATCTGTACATGATTCCTCCAGGGAATATTTTTTGTGGATGATGCTGCCCTAGAGACAACAGGAACACAATCTTGTGACTATGTATTATTTTATAGAATTGGAACAGTGTAATGGATTGATAATAAGTGGACCTGAATGGAGAGAATAAACCAAATTGCTACAGGCAATGTACACTTGCAGATGAAAATCCACAAAGCTAGAAGCTAAATTTCTGCTGCCTTAGCAGCACCCCAACCAAGGATGCATTATTTAGATAGGGAGATAAACTGTGTTGCTAAAGCCAACCTATCCTTTATTTATCATTAGGCTTTGAGTGACAACAGTGAGCATCAAGATCCAAATTCCAGTCATCATGGATAAAGAGTAAGGGAATGTCCCAAACTAAAACCCTTGCCAGAAGTGAGAAAGAGAAATAGTCTTTGCTGGAAATTCAAGTGAAAGGGTCTGACCCCACATAGGTGAGTAAACTAGGTGAAGTGGAGTAAGGAACAAAATGATAAAGTGATTATTTCATGGACAGATTCATTAGAGCATAATCTGGAATAGCCCATCCGACTATGGACAGCTAGAAACGGCAGAGTCTGAATTTTAGAACCAGTAATTACCTCCTACGTAAATCATGAAAAAAGACTCTCAATTGGTATTAAATATCAGTAATATGGTGAGAGATGATGGGAACTAGACATTGTCAGAGGAAATGTCATAAACATTATAACAGTAAAATGATTTATAATGATGAAAATTCTAAAAAGGGTAAAGCAGGGAACAAGAGCAGATGAACTTGTAGGTTGTCAGCAAGCCACTGTGAATGTCACAGTATCTTTGTAGATATTTTAGGTCTAGATGCTAATCTGGCTACTTCATTCAATGGACAAAGATGTATAAGAAAAATTACCTTCCCAAGATCACATATTTTCACAAGGTCATAACCTGGATTATAATTCAAGAGATTTATAATCCAGTGTCTTTCATTATATCATATCGGTTATCATAAAAAGAACTACAGTCACTAAAAACATACATTTTTCTACATTATATGGTGACTAACATTTGGGTCTTGAATTAAACTACATTTTTGCCTAAAAATAAGAACTTTCCCACTTCTGACAATGAGACATTTTTACTAAAGTTTCATTTACTAAAGTCACTGTTTTAGGTATAATCTTAGAGCATTATGCACATGTACTCAAGTATATGTGTCTGTATGCATAGATTTTAAGTTATTTTACTGGATGATATTGTAGTTCTGCTTTTAGTTTTTTATGGAATCTCCATATTGCTCTACATAGTGACTGTACCAATTTACATTACCAACAATGGTGTAGGAGGGTTTTGTTTTTCTCCACATTCTCTCCACCATTTACTGCCTGTAGAGTTTTGAGGATAATCATTCTTTCTGGTGTGAGGTGACACCTCATTGTAGTTTCAATTTGCATTTCAAGAGAGTTCCAGGAAAACATCTGTTTCTGCTTTTATTGACTATGCCAAAGCCTTTGAGGTATGGATCACAGTAAACTGTGGAAAATTCTGAAAGATATGGGAATGCCAGACCACCTGACCTGATTCTTGAGAAACGTGTATGCAGGTAAGGAAGCAACAGTTAGAACTGGACATGGAACAACAGACTGGTTCCAAATAGGAAAAGGAGTACATCAAGGCTGTATATTGTCACTCTGCTTAGTTAACTTATATACAGAGTACATCATGAGAAACGCTGGGCTGGAAGAAGCACAAGCTGGAATCAAGATTGCTGGGAGAAATATCGATAACCTCAGATATGCAGATGACACCACCCTTATGGCAGAAAGTGAAGAGGAACTAGAGAGCTTCTTGATGAAAGTGAAAGAGGAGAGTGAAAAAGCTGGCTTAAAGCTCAACATTCAGAAAACCAAGAGTATGGCATCTGCTCCCATCACTTAATGGCAAATAGATAAAGAAACAGTGGTAACAGTGTCAGACTTTATTTTGAGGGGCTCCAAAATCACTGCAGGTAGTGACTGAAGCCATGAAATTAAAAGACACTTACTCCTTGAAAAGAAAGTTATGAACAACCTAGATAGTACATTCAAAAGCAGAGACATTACTTTGCCAACAAAAGTCTCTAGTCAAAGCTATGGTTTTTCCAGTGGTCATATATGGATGAGAGAGTTGGACTGTGAAGAAGGCTGAGCACAGAAGAATTGATGCTTTTGAACTGTGGTGTTGGAGAAGACTCTTGAGAGTCCCTTGGAGTTCAAGGAGATCCAACCAGTCCATTCTACAGGAGATCAGTCCTGGATGTTCATTGAAAGGAATGATACTAAAGCTGAAACTCTAATACTTTGGCTACCTCATGAGAAGAGTTGACTCATTGGAAAAGACCGTGATGCTGGGAGGGATTGGGGGCAGGAGGAGAAGGGGAGATGACAGAGGATGAGATGGCTGGATGGCATCACCGACTCAATGGACACGAGTTTAAGTAAATTCTGGGAGTTGGTGATGGACAGTGAGGCCTGGCGTGCTGAGATTCATGGGGTCACAAAGAGTTGCTCAGTCACCCGACTGAGCGACTGAACTGAACTGAATAATTAGTGATGTTGAGCATCTTTTCATGTGCTTTTTGGCCATATGTATGACTTCTTTGGAGAAATTTTTCTATAGGTCTTTTGCTCATTTTCTGACTGGGAAGTGTTTGTTTTTTTTTATATTGAGCTTCATGAGCTATTGTATACTTTATTTTTTAGGGCTCCAAAATCACTGCAGATGGCGATTGCAGCCATGAAAGTAAAAGATGTTTACTCCTTGGAAGGAAAGTTATGACCAACCTAGACAGCACATTGAAAAGCAGAGACATTACTTTGTCAACAAAGGTCCATCTAGTCAAGGCTATGGTTTTTCCACTGGTCATGTTTGGATGTGAGAGTTGGACTATAAAGAAATCTGAGCACCGTAGAATTGATGCTTTTGAACTGTGGTGTTGGAGAAGACTCTTGAGAGTCCCTTGGACTGCAAGGAGATCCAACCAGTCCATCCTAATGGAGATCAGTCCTGGGTGTTCATTGGAAGGACTGATGTTGAAGCTGAAACTCCAATAGTTTTGCCACCTGCTGCAAAGAGCTGAGTCATTTGAAAAGACCCTGATCCTGGGAAAGATTGAGGGCAGGAGGAGAAGGGAATGACAGAGGATGAGATGGTTGGAAGACATCACCGACTCAATGGACATGGGTTTGGGTGGACTCTGGGTGTAGGTGATGGACAGGGAGGCCTGGCGTGCTGCAGTTCATGGGTCACAAAGAGTCGGATACGACTGAGTGACTGAACTGAACTGAATCACCATTAATAATAAAACAATTAATTTTAAGCCACCAATTTGTTATTTTTATAATTCTATTTTTTATTAATGTTTATATACATCACACACATCTCAAATTATCATTTCTCTAAAGGAAACCTTACAAAATTTCATAAGAAAATAATACTGCTTAGAAGATTATATTGCAAACTTTCTTAAATGTAAGAATCTAAGCCCATAATTCTATTTTAGTAAGCTTTATAACTGATAAAATCCATTTGAGAAAAGAAATTCTATAAAATGATACAGCCTGGCATGAATTATTAACATCTTCAAAGTACAGTCATATAGATAATTTATAAGGTTAATATTCTTCACAGATTCAATGGTAAAACTGTTAGAATTTTATGTCAAATACAGATCTTTGTGTGGAATCATTACTTCAGAATGTTACAAACAAAAGTACAGAGAGTAAAAAATTCAAATAGCAACCTTGTGTGCAATAAACAGTAACTATTGTACTGCAAGGAGATCCAGCCAGTCCATTCTGAAGGAGATCAGCCCTGGGATTTCTTTGGAAGGAATGATGCTAAAGCTGAAACTCCAGTACTTTGGCCACCTCATGTGAAGAGTTGACTCATTGGAAAAGACTCTGATGCTGGGAGGGATTGGGGGCAGGAGGAGAAGGGGACAACAGAGAATGAGATGGCTGGATGGCATCACCGACTCAATGGACGTGAATTTGAGTGAATTCCGGGAGTTGGTGATGGACAGGGAGGCCTGGGGTGCTGCGATTCATGGGGTCGCAAAGAATCGGACAGGACTGAGAGGCTGAAGTGATACTGATGTTTTCTAGAGTAGCCTCTTAGCAGTGCCAGAAGGCAATGGCAACCCACTCTAGTACTCTTGCCTAGAAAATCCCATGGATGGAGGAACCTGGTAGGCTGCAGCCCATGGTGTCTTAAAGAGTCAGATACGACCGAGAGACTTTACTTTGAATGTTTACTTGCATGCATTGGAGACAGAAATGGCAACCCACTCCAGTGTTCTTGCCTGGAGAATTCCAGGGATGGAGGAGCCTGGTGGGTTGCTGTCTATGGGGTGACACAGAGTCGGACACAACTGAAGTGACGCAGCAGCAGCAGCAGCAGCCCATATTTCACCATTAGTTTTGCATAGTTAACAAGGATAAGAAAAACAATGATCATGGTGTTAATATTTGCCTTTATTACAGAAAAATTAAATAATTCTCAGACAGTTCTTTAAAAATTTTCTTTATTTTTCTGAACTGCAACTCTTAGTTTTCAGTAATACTCCACATGACTAGATTGACACATAATCTCTGCGTAATACTATTTCTAGAAGATGGTGTAAAAGATAAATTATCAAGTAACCATTTACTCTCCCAAAACAAGTTGTATTGATTTTTGGATTTGTGAAAATAGATTCTATCTGTAATGAAAGAACCCAGAATTCTATATTTTTCCATTAGATAATAAAGCAACTGTCTCTAATAATATACAGTATATCCAATCTTTGTGTTAGTTTATGTATTTTTCAATACTCTAAGTCTCAAAATCAGTTTTTAAAAAAAGCTACCTAAATTTGTGCTCACAAAAAATTCCAGAAAAGAATTCATATTAGAGCATGAAAGTGAAAACGAAAGTTGCTCAGTCATGTCCCACTCTTTGTATCCCATGGACTGTAGTCTGGCAGGTTCCTCTGTCCATGGGATTGCCCAGGGAAGAATCCTGAAGTGGGTTGCCATTCCTTTCTCCAGGAGATCTTCCCAACCCAGGCACTGAACCCAGGTCTCCTGCATTGTCAGGTGGATTCTTTACCAACTGAGCCACCAAGGATGGCCATGTTAGAGCATGAAGAACTTTAATAGCATAATTTAGATATTAATTGTTTTGTGTCTATAAAAGTGAAACTAAATATAGTATTCTCTTGTGCATTGATGAAACCTATTGGTTAAGCTCCTTAAAGAATTATGTTACTCCTTTTTTGATTCTTTGTGTTAACCTTACATGTTTCACAAACTTATTATCTTTTTTCTTTATAACATATTTTCTCTGTATTATTGGGTATTTTCCCTGGTAGCCATTTCATATGTATTAGCTATTAACCCATGTTTATTAAGGCTACTTTTAGAATTACAAAAATTCCCCAAGAAAAATGCAATAAAAACAAAAACAAATAAAAGGGACTAAGTCAAACTAAAAACTTTTTTCACAATGAAGGAAACCACCAAAAAATGAAAAGGCAATCTACTGAATCTGAGAAGATATTTGCAAAAGATATCTCCAATAAGGGGTTGATGACCACAGTAAATAAAGAACTCATATAACTCTTTATTAAAAAAACAAAAAACTGATTTAAAAATGGACAGAAGACCTGAGTAGACATTTTCCAAAGATGGTATACAGAAGGTGAATAAGAACATGAAAAAGTACTCAACATCACCGGGTTGAGTACTCAAAATCATAATGGGATACCAACTCACACCTATCAGAATAATACTCTATCCATGTATTTTCCTGGCAAGAGTACTGGACTAGGTTGCTGTGCTCTCCTCTAGGGATCTTCACAACCCAGGGTCTGATTCCAGGTCTCCTGCATTGCAGGCTGTGGAAACCCTCTATCGGAATAGCTGCTATCAAAATGATTAAAAAAAAAAAAGTATTGGCAAGGATGTGGAGAAAACAGAACCCTCAAGCCATGCTGGAGGGAGTGTAAATATTCTTAGCCACCAAGGAAAATAGTTAAGGAAGTTCTTAAAAAAAAAAAAAAAAAAGAAGGGCTATACAATATAGCAATTCTACATCTGGGTATTTGTTCAAAGATTAAAAAAAAAAAAGAACACTAATTCAAAAAGATATTTATACTCCTTTGTTCAGCTATTTATAATAGCTAAGATATGGAAGCAACTTAAATGTCTGACAAGAAATTAATGGATAAAGGAGATGTAATGAGTTTGTATAATGGATATACCTGGAGGGTATTAGGTTAAACAAAATAATTCTAACAGAAAGCTGCCCCAGATATCCTTTAATGGTTGAATGAATAAGTACATTGCAGTATATGTTACCATAGAATGCTAGTCAGTGATCGAAAGGAACAAATCATTGAGTTATGCAGCAACTTGTATGGATCCATAGGAACTAGGCCAAATGAAAACCAGCTAGATTCTAAAGTTACATACTGTAAGAATCCATTTATATTTGTTAGTGATAGCCAGCAATCAGGAATAGGAACAGAGAGGAGGTAGGTGTGGCTATAAAACAGACACACCAGGGATCCATGTGGTGATAGAATGTTTTGAGTCTTGACTGTATCATGTTAATATCCTCATTGTGATATCATACCCTAGCTATGCAAGATATTTATTATTTGTGTTCTACTACTGGATAAAGTGGAGAAGGCAATGGCAAACCACTCCAGTACTCTTGCCTGCAAAACCCCAAAGACGGAGGAGCCTGGTAGGCTACAGTCCATGGGGTAGCTAAGAGTCGGACAAGACTGAGCGACTTCACTTTCATTTTTCATTTTCATGCATTGGAGAAGGAAATGGCAACCCACTCCAGTGTTCTTACCTGGAAAATCCCAGTGATGGGGGAGCCTGGTGGGCTGCCATCTATGGGGTTGCATGGAGTCGGACATGACTAAAGTGACTTAGCATGACTGGATGAAGGGTATATGGGATTTCTCTGTATTCTTTCTTAACATTTCATTTGTATCTCTAACTATCTCAAAACTAGAACTTTTATTAAAACCAACAAAACAAGAAAGCAGTGATAACTTCACAGTGCCTACAGAAAGCAGTTCAATTTCCTCAAAATTCTAGTAAGGGCTTTCAGAATATAATATTTGCGCATATATTATCCTCATCACTCTTATTTTCTTTGTTTCCCCTCCTTACCTCTACTCTATATTTCAATATTTCATGCATGTTAAACTGTAAAAGCTTTCTTGCATCACTCTTGCACCTGACTAGAGTGATTTTTGATTATGTATACTGTGGTTTTAATCATTACCAGTAAATTCTAAAGACATGCTTTCTGCCCACAGCCTTCATCCTCTTCTTCTTGAAAGCAATACATACTAACTAACAATTTCACGATAGACACCAAGAAGAGAAGAGACAGTTTTTTAAAAAATGAGAGATTTTTCTCTAAAGAAGATGTACAGTATACAATCTAGTTTTAGGGGAAATTTTTCTCAATTTTTATTTATTTAATTACTTGCATGGTACTATCAAAATAATAAGATCAGCATCAAAATGCAGACAATATAGCAAATTTAATACTTTAAAAGAACTACAAAAAATATACTAAGGGGAAAATACCATAAGAAAAATAGAATTGGGTTAGGTATATTGATGACATGTCCTATATTGCTCAACTCCAACAATCCTTATTTATAACATACACAATCATGCAACATCCTGATGAAGTGTGTGCCCATCAATAATATGTTTTCAATATTTCCAAGTATCAAGCATTACTTTATATGTTTCAAAAGTATCAGTCCATTTAAAAATCAATGATTACTACCTGTGAAATAAGTATCTACTTTACACAACAGAGAAGTTGAAGCTCAGGGAGAGAATGTGACACACTGGATTCAAACCCAGGTCTACTTGACTATAAAGAGTGTGCATTTAACCTCCTAAAAATGGGAAACACATTTCAGTTCAGTTCAGTTCAGTTGCTCAGCCGTGTCCGACTCTTTGCGACCCCATGAGTCGCAGCACGCCAGGCCTCCTGATGTCCATCACCAACTCCCGGAGTTCACTCAGACTCACACCCATCGAGTCAGTGATGCCATCCAGCCATCTCATCCTCTGTCGTCCCCTTCTCCTCCTGCCCCCAACCCCTCCCAGCATCAGGGTCTTTTCCAATGAGTCAACTATTAGCATGAAGTGGCCAAAGTACTGGAGTTTCAGCTTTAGCATCATTCCTTCCAAAGAAATCTCAGGGCTGATCTCCTCCTTCCACATTTACCCCCTCTATTTCCTATGAAGCAATGGGGCTGGATGCCGCGATCTTAGTTTCTTTTAAATATTTACTTTTAAGCCGGCTATTTCACTCTTCTCCCTCACCCTCATCAAGAGGGTGTTAGTTCCTCATCCCTGTCTGCCATTAGAGTGGTATTATCCGCATATCTGAGGCTATTGATGTTTCTCCCACCTATCTTGATTCCAGCTTGTAACTCATCCAGCCTGGCATTTTTCATAAGGTGCTCAGCATATAGATTAAGCAAACAAGGTGACGGCAGACAGCAGTATTATACTCTTTTCTTAATCTTGAACCAGTCAGTTGTTCCATACAGGTTCTAGCTGTTGCTTCTTGACCCCATGTACAAATTTCTCAGGAGACAGGTAAAAGAGTCTGGTATTCCAATCTTTTCAAGAGCTTTCCACAGTTTATTATGACCCACACAGTCAAAGGATATGGTGTGATTGATGAGAGAGGTAGATGTTTCTCTGTAATTTCCTAGCTTTCTTTATGATCTAGAGAATGTTGGCCATTTGATCTCTGTTCCTCTTCCCTTTCTAAACCCAGCTTGGACATCTGGAATTTCTTGATTCACATAATGCTGGAGTCTAGCATGCAAGATTTTAAGCATGACCTTACTAGCATGGAAAATGAGTGCAACTGTCTTCTGGTTAGCACATTCTTAAGTACTACCCTTTCTGGGAATTGGGAAGAGGATGGACATTTTCCAGCCCTATGGTCACTGCTGAGTCTTCCACATTTGCTGACATACTGAATGCAACACCTTGATGGCATTGTCCTTTAGGGTTTTGAATAGTTCTGGAATTTCATCACGTCCACCAGCTTTATTAACAGCAGTGCTTCCTCAGGTCCACTTGACTTCGTGTAAGTTTTAGAACACTTCTGAGAAGAATTTAAAAATAAAAGTTCATATTCTCCTCAATCATTACACCCAAAAATAAATTAAAGAAGCATCTCACTATGAGGTAATTTGATTTGTTAAAAAGTTTCTGTTTTTTTAAGAGAAAATGTTTTGTTTAATATATTTTCACATTGACCCAAAAATGGGCGATCAGGTTATATACACTGAAAATATGAGAAATAATTATTTAAATTCAAGTCAACTTTTTCAATGAAAAGGAATGATTCAGAGATTAAATCGTTATAAGTCCTCATTTATATAGTTGATATTTTAAAATATGATTCTAGTTGCTTACATTTTACTTCACAAAATAACTCATCTTTCACTTGCCCTTCGAGTGTCGGACTTACTTCAAATAAGATTTAAAGTATGTTGTCAGGTTAAAACCAAATAAATAGTTAATAGATAGATTATTTTTAGAGTGGGTGAAAAGAGCAGAGTTTTTTTTTCTTAACTTAAAATATACTTCAAATGAATTTGATAGACTCAAATTAGTTCTCAGCTTGTAAGTCTGAAAATGTATCATTTGCCATGAGGCATTTAAGTAAAATGCATCATTTTTTATTTTGTTTTTTTATTACTAACAAATGTTTTGATGAGATCTTATGTAGAATCTGTTTTGAAACAAATTCATGAAACTAAATGTAAAAAAAATGTGCTATGTGTTTGAAAACTTTATAAGCCATTTGCAAAATTACAACTTGGAGTATTTTATCAAGCAACAATTTAGATTAGTTAACAAAATGAAATACTAAGCAATAATTTTTAAAATGTATTGGTGTCTTATTAGCACTCCAAAGTTATTACACAGCCCAAGTGAGACATGGGGAGAGATGGTTTGCCAGCTAGCAATTCCTTTGAGTCATATTCTATTTTCTACATTTTGGTGGACATTTAAGTACTTATAAACAAGTTCAATTCCTAAACCAAACAACTATAACCAGAAAAAATAAGATACAATAAACAAATAAAATAAAGATGTTTGGGAAATAAATAAAAATAAAGCACAAAATAATTCTAAAAATGTATTTAATTTGATTATCATTGTCTTAGACCTAAGAAGAGATTGTCTTTTTCCCTGTTTACACAGCTAATAAGTAGTCATTTAAAACCTGCATTTTTTCCACTTAGGGAGATTAGAGATATGACTCACAAAGAGATATCATTTTTTTCTTAATCTAGACTTTTTTATAGGGTAGAAGAGTTTCCCTACATCAAATGCAATGAGTTAACTCTAAAAATAAACAGTTTTGTGCTCTAAAATGGATTCATTTATTTCATTAATAATTGCCATAATTTATAAGTCTAAGAAGTACCCTGAAGATGTAACATTCTTTCAGTAGACATTATTAGCAAATGTCACATTGCAGTTTTCTTCATATATAAACAGAAGCCTCAGGAGACAAAGATGAAACTTCTTACATGAAAGATTATGCACTCTAAATGTCAGTCTCTTAAAATATTCTAAACTTGTCTTAAAGATAGTTAATGCAAATAGCCTAAAATGTGCTTTCAGTTATATTTCAAAGTATTTTTCCCTAGACAAACAGGTTGGCAGACACATGAACAATTTATGAAGCCAAACAGCTCTATGAGCCGTTATAAACAGTTCTATTCATTGAGGATAAACATAAGAGCTCCATGAAGTATGAAGAAATTGGCATGATACCATCAACAACTAAGAACACCATAACCCAGCTAATTGTTTTGTTCACAATGGCTAGTGAATCCTTGTCCAGCCTCTAAAATTCCCAGATGTATCCTGATTGCCATAAATTAGGTCTACATATATGTGAATTTTGAGCTATCTATCTTGCATCTGTGTAGAATTTTTAAGATATTTTTATATACTTTAATACTAATCAATGGAATAATTATTCAACCTATGTAGTCCACAAATCTTAAAGTCCGTATTTAGAAGACAAGTATTTCTTAGGTGAACTATTTCTTAACCACTTATTGACCAGAGGCATATACATGTATCATTTGCTGCCCATACATTTTTGCCTGTGGTGTTTCAATAACCTCTTACATAATAGATCTCCAGTCACAGGCACTAGTTTCTGCAAAATTCCCATCAATAATGTGTTTACATGCTAAGTTAGTTTTCATGTTTCAATCATGAATTCATATATCAGTACGCCTGTAACATATTTTGATCTTCTATTTCTGTAATTTATAATATCTAAGTATTTACATGTAACTTTTTAAAGAACCCATCAATGCATTTCCTTATTTATAGAAAAACATATAAACATGCATATTAGAACTATTTCCAGTGAGTAGTGCATATAAATATGTGATCTGATGTCCTGCAGATGAATTCATCATATATCTACTGTTGTGCAGCTAAAGTGTAGAATAAGGAGTCTATGAACTTGTAAAATCAAGCAAAAGATTGTAGGAGAAAATTTCCATGTTGAGGTAGGTTTGTAGGAGTATCAATTTAGGGATAGAATTGTGTAGTGATAGAGATGTTTATCTGAGTTAACTTCACTGATTTTTGAAGTTACTATGTGAGTTAACTTTGATAAGGTTGGCCATGGGAATACTCATACTAAACTCTCCTCCACAACTTCTCATTTCCTAGAGACATGTATCATCTCCAAGATTTCTATCCTCTAATTATTATTAAAGTCCAACTGTTTTAGGAAGGCATGCTTATGAACATAAACATAATTCATGCCACAGAATTGCATACTTGCAATGATTAAACTGTTAAATATGATTCTATATATATATATTTACAATAAAAACACTAAAAATATGACACATCATTTTTACATGTTATTAATATGAAAGATTCAGTTAACAACTTTGAACAAATCCAATGTTGCTAAAGGAATTGAGAGGACAATATTGTTAAGATATTCTTAGAACAAATCTGTGGTTCCATATGTAACTTGGAAGACCTTGACTCAAACCTTGGAATTCTGCTTCCTTTTTTTAAGTTCCCCAGAGAATTGCCCCCTACAACTCCTTAGTGTGACTTCTCCTGGTCCTTTATAGATTAGGGGTTGGGTTCAAGAGGATCATTATGGACTGTACATATACATCAATAGAACTGGAAATAAATCTTAGCTATACAAACTCTTTTATTAAAAACTACTTTGCTCAGGTATATGCCCAGTATTGGGATTGCAGAGTTACATGGTAGTTCTATTGTTAGCTTTTTAAAGAACCTGCATATCTTTCTCTATAGTGGCTGTATCAATTTACATTCCCACCAACACTGCAAGAGAGTTTCCATTTCTCCACATCTCTCACATTTATTGTTTATAGATTTTTTTGATGATGGCCATTCTGAGTAGTGTGATATGATATCTCATTTTGATTTTCATTTCTCTATTAGTGATGTTGGGCACCTTTTTGTGTGCCTCCTGTACATCTTTAGTCTTATTTGGAGAAAGGTCTATTTAGGTTTTCTTGCCTGGAAAATCCCATGGACCGAGGAGCTTGGTGGGCTGCAGTCCACGGGGTCGCTAAGAGTCGGGCATGACTGAGCGACTTCACTTTCAATTTTCACTTTCCACTTTCATGCATTGAAGAAGGAAATGGCAACCCACTCCAGAGTTTTTACCTGGAGAATCCCAGGGACGGGGGAGCCTGGTGGGCTGCCGTCTATGGGGTCGCACAGAGTCGGACACGATTGAAGCAACTTAGCAGCAGCAGCAGCAGCAGCCCATTTTTTATTGTTCCACCCCCCCCTTTTTTTTTTTTTCAATATTGAGCTGCATGAGCTATAATTGTGGAGTTGGTTTGGAGATTAATCCTTATCAGTTGCTTCATTCGCAAATATTTTCTCCCACAGGTGGGATGCCTTTACATTTTGTTTATGGTTTTCTTTGCATATTCCCTGAGAAACCTTAATTCAAAAAAACACATGCACCCTAATGTTCACTGAAGCACTGTTTATAATAGCCAGGATATGGGAGCAACCTAAATGTCCATTGAGAGATAAATGGATAAAGAAGATGTACAACGAACTATTACAAGCCACAAAAAGGAGAAAAATTGGGTCATTTTTAGAGTTGTGGATGGATTTAAAGTCTATCATACAGAGTGAAATAAGTCAGAAACAGAAAAGTATATATTCCATATTAAGGCATATTTGTGGAATCCAGAAAAATGGTACTGATGAGCCTATTTGCAGGGAGAAACATGCAGACACATAGACTTGGGGTTGGGGACGGAATTATGGGATGAATTGAGAGACTGGGATTGACATATATACACTATTATGTGTAAAATAGCTAGTGGGAACCTGATTTATAGTGCAAAATGCTCAATGTAGTATTTACTGTGTGGTGAGCTAGATGGGTAGGATGTGGTAGGGGTGCAGAGAATTCCAACAGGGAAGCAGTACATGTATATACATATGTAGCTGACTCATCTGTTGTAATTCAGAAACTAACACAAAATTGTAAACCAACTATCCCTAATTAGAAAAAAGTCACTGTATGGACCAGGAATTATTTAAGCGTCCATATTATTGTTGTTATTCAAGTTGTGTCCTTATGTCCTTGTTATTCAAGTTGTTGTTGCTACCTTTTGTCCAATTCTTTGTGACCCTCTGTACTTTAGCACACCAGGCTCCTCTGTCTTCCACTATCTGCCAGAGTAGGCTGAAATTTATGACAACTGAGTCAGTGATGCTATCTAACCATCTCATCCTCTCCTGCATCCTTTGTCTTTTGCTTTCAATCTTTCCCAGCATCAGGGTCTTTCCAAATGAGTCGGCTTTTGCATCAAGTGGCCAAATTATTGGAGTTTCAGCTTCAGCATCAGCCTTTCCAATGAGTATTCAGGGTAGATTTCCTTTGAGATTGATTTGCTCTCCTTGCAGTCCAAAGGACTCTCAAGAGTCTTCTCCAGCATCACAGTTCGAATGTATCAATTCTTTGGCCCTCAGCCTTCATTGTGGTCCAACTTTATGAAAAAAAAAAATTACTCTGTGTTGTATTTTCTCTGAGAGATTTCAATCCAGTCCCTATGTCTTGGTTTCAGTTCTATTGCAGAACTAAAAAAAACACCCTTCACATCAAGACATAAGCCGTAAAAATGAGTAGTAGCCACTGATTCTCCCCAAGTTTGAAAAACAAGACTAGTATTAATTATATTATCTCCATATATAAAAATTAACTACTTTGCTGGAACTTTTAGGGAGGAACAAAACAAGTGGTTTCCCTCTTCTTTTGAAACACTAATACACTGCTATCGAAGTCTTCAAATATAATTGCTGTTATTCACTCAGTCGTGTCCAACTCTTTGCATCCCCATGGACTGCAGCATGCCAGGCCTCCCTGACCCTCACCATCTCCCAGAGTTTGCTAAAACTTATGTCCATTGAGTCAAGAATAATAAATCAGGTATTTTTCTCAATGCAAAAAGTCCTACTACAGTCTTATTTCAGTCTTATAACAATCTTACTTGATTAAATTTGTCATGCTTTGCCTTAAAATATTTACTATTTTTGGTTTAACTGAAACTTAATGTAGATTTTAAAGACATGGCTCCATTCTAAAAATGTTACATGAGAATAGCTACCTATGGAATGCATAATTTCCCGTCTTTAGAATACTCCAGTGTTTTCCTCCTTTTATTTATTTTGTCTCATTATAATTAAGCAGCATCAACTGATAAGTTTAATTTTGGTCTCAAGTTTTAAGTAAATTATTTTTCCCCACAAAAAGTCCCTGTTCTTGCAATATATAGAACTATTTTCTAAGTCTTAAACAATCCAAAATGGTGGTGTGGGAAGGTAGGTTTTTTATTTCATATCAAATATCCAGTTTAGTCTTCTCACTCAACTTCTGAAAATCAATATTAGATAAGCAGATTTTACTGCAGGTACTCTGCCAGACTTGCTAGTGTTTAAGTTAATTTTATGTGATACTGTCCTTCTCTTAACCCCAACAGAATTTCATGTTTTTAATAATTTATTAAGGCCATTTGCTAGGTGACTTTAACATTCTGGCAGAGTTGCGCTACCTAATGATTTTCAAATAAATAGCATCTTTTTTCCCATGATGATATTGTAGAATCAGTTTCAATTTATAAATTGGGAAAGACGACAGAAACCAAATGTTATAGAATAGTACTGTGATCACACTTCAAGGAAACTGATTAGTAGTTGTAAGGACATCATTTCCTTTTGTGCACAATAACTTTATTGGAATAAGTGTTATTAAGTCACAAATTAGATATTTTTGCACATCAGATAACTTCACAGTGAAGAATAAAATAGAGGCTGTGGCATAATTACATATGAACAATCTAGGATTTAGCAACAGTTTTATTATAACAGGGATAAACTATAGTAACCCCATTTTATTGTCTGTTTACCCATTTAGTTCCCAAAAAGTGAATGGAAGAAAAAGATGAGTGATGTGTATTTTAGAAAAAGCTGTAAAAAGTGGAGAGAAATTAATCTTGCTAGGAAATTAATAAGAAAACTAGCGATTGTTAAAATTCTACAATGACTAGGATTATGCTAAACACTGTATGCATGTCTTCAGAGTTGAAGTATTCATTATTATTCTGATTTCACAGTTAACAGTCATGAGAAGTTTCATAAGACTGATAGATTCACATCTAGATGTTTTTAATTCCATGAAGTGAGTGAGTGAGTGAAAGTCGCTTAGTCATGTCTCTTTTGCGACTCCAAGGACTATATAGTATATGGAATTCTCCAGGCCAGAATACTGGAGTGGGTAGCCTTTCCTTTCTCCAGGAGATCCTCCCAACCAGGGATTGAACCCAGGTAAACCACAAGGTAAGCCAAAGAATACTGGAATGGGTAGCCTATCCCTTTTCCAGAAGATCTTCCCAGTCCAGGAATTGAACCAGGGTCTCCTGCATTGCAGGTGGATTCTTTACCAACTGAGCTATAAGGGAATCCCTTTAATTCCATACTTCCTCCCAAACCATCTATAGTATTTAAGGTATAATTTTATATGTGCATACTGAATGTTATCCAGCTTCAATTACCAATGTTGACATAAATATATGGTAATGTCTTTAGCCCTACTGAAACTATTCTTTCACTTAGAAGTGTTTTATGAAATTATCTTCAGATTTTCTTATTATTATCACCTCCTAACCAAATGGTTTTCTTCTTTCTTACTTATTTTCTGCTTATAATCCAAGAAGTGCTATTTCTTTAAAATAGTAAAGCTGGCCTAGTAAATAGAAGCAAGATATTTAGAAAATTTGAGTAAGGTCTTAAATTAGATGAGCTATAAGTGCCTATATATTATTTGCCTTTAACATTTTAGCACTCAACACAATATCTGTACACAAAAAGTATAGGAATAATACATTTTAATTGAGTGATGAAAAGATGGACAGATTTTTTTTTTGACTGTATCCCTGTTGCCCACAACAGTAGTTGGTAAATAAAAGACACTCAAAAACATATGAGTTTCCTCTTGTTTTGAATTCCTAAACAGTTTTGTATAATTCAGGGTCTTACTATTATGGAGGATCAAATCAGTCTATTTGTATTCCCCTGGGAGACTGAAATTACATGTCCTGTCAAGCTGATTTTTTTTTTTTTTTGAAGTGAGGATTTCCTTAGCTAAGAAATGCATTTAATCTGTATTAACTGAGATTATTTCTGATATTGATGAAAATATAATAATATTTATTATTCTAAGAAATTTAATATCCTCTAGTTGAACAAATTACACTGCATATATAAAACATTGTAGCAAGGGACTGATGGTTATCTTAATTTGGAATTTCCATTTAAAGATTATTGGATACTCTCAAATAGTTAAAAGAAAAAAAAAGGAAAGAAATAAGATAAATGGACATTAAGGTGATTTAAAAAAAAGCTGTTGTTTAGTCACACACTGGATTGCCACCTAGCAACTTAAAAGCCTAAACATGAATAAATATAAAGTAAATATATTATTGAATGAATGAGAAAATTGCAAAGAGATAACATCAATGCATTAAAACTTGTTCAGTCAAAACACTTGATTTTCCCTTTGAAGAATCCTTCACACAGATGCTACTATTCTAGGCAAGGGTTGTAATAGAATGAACAAACAATATATATTTTAAAATAAATAGTTTATATTTTCATGAGAACATAATAATGTAACAAAATTCAAATATGCACATGGCAGTTATATTGCTAAGTTTCTTTCATTTTTTTTAAATCTGAAGAAAATATGGCAATATGCAAACATGTCTGCATTTGATATTTGGGGCTGGGTTCATGAGTGACTGCCATTTTATTTTTCTTGACATTTTAAAGTTTATTTTATAAGTAGAGATATTTTAATAACCATATACACATATAAATATGGTCTAAATACAAAGCAAAACCATAGCAATTTGGTGACTGAGAGTTAAGAATATTGATCTTTGATCTAAACAGGAGGAAATAAAAGAAATGTCTCACTGTAAAAAAAGAAAAGGAAAACATCCTGTTCTTGCACAGTTCAGAATTTGAGTTAGCAGTCTGCATTCAGTTTCGGCATTGATTTTTCAGTCCTTCCAACTTCCTCTACACAGTGCTTCTGCTTCTGGAGTAGCAGCAGCTCTCATGGCTGCGTTGGCTGTATTTGGCAGTCATAATATAAGAAATAAGCCAAGAGCTTGAATGTGTGTATTTTTTTTTTTAATTCATTCTTCCTTTTCTCTGTGCTTTTAAAACAATATCTAGTACTTCAAACAATTCGTTGGCAAATTGTATCATGCTTGGATCACCATCAATAATGGTGTTAACACAAAATGACTACTGCCAGAAACTCATGTTCTGTGGCACCAGTGGCCTTACTGGTCATCAAGCCAGTGCACCTGCTGCTTGAGCAGAATCAGGCTGTTGATAAAACCGTAATCCCCTCATGGTTCATCAGTTTAGCGTTGAAAGCAACCACAGGCATGTAGGAATGTTTCAAGGAAAGCATGAAGACATTCCCAGGATTAATTTTTTTCTGTAAGGTTTTTTTCTACATTTTCTTAATCCATGCATGCATGCTAAACCACTTCAGTTGTGTCCAATTCTTTGTGACCCTATGGACTGAAGCTCCCCAGGTTCCTCTGTCTATGGGATTCTGCAGGCAAGAATACTGGAGTGTGTTGCCATGCCTTCCTCCAGAGGCTCTTCTTGATTCAGGGATCAAACTTGTGTCTCTTCAGGCTCCTGGATTTCAGGCAGATTCTTTATTGCTGAGCCACCAGGGAAGCCCCCTCTTAATCCATAAATAATTTTATGCATTTCAGAACTAGTAGAAGAGTGAGTTAAGTCTTCAAACTGGAAACAAGACTCAAATAACTTCTTTTTCCAGTTATTTCAGCTGTCGACATGGGCATGTTTCTATTCATCCTTAAGGGTGCATATTAGGAGGCATTTGGGGTAAAATTTCTCTTAGATGTAAAACCCTAATCTGAAATTTTCTTCCTTCCTTAAATTTCCTACTTGAATTAATATTATCATTCAAAATATTGCCATCACTGAATGGAGTTTCCCTCTATCTCTCAACAAAACTTGGCTTGTTTTCAACCCAAAAGAAGTAAAGTTTCAATTGTTGTTGGAGAATCACAGTTCAGGTAATAAAAAAATAATTTTCTAGAAAGCTGTGTGTTCTGATGCTTAATGCTCCCATTACAAGAAAAGAAGCTTGGTTAAAACCACACTTACTGTAAAATTCCTCACCAATCCTCAGTCTCACAGAAATAGTTGTGGTTTATGAGTGTGTTAATATATATTAACTTATGAACTTAATAAAATATGGTAGTTCATTTCACCATAAAAAATATATTGCATTCTAATAAAATAGAAACTTAAGGAGACAGGTCATTTATATTTAGATTTTAAGTAGGAAAATTTGCAGAATATTTTATCAAGGTAGATGACTTATACATAAAAACAAAATATAAAAAATAACTTTACATATTAAAACCATTACTGATTAAGATTTAGATAAAATACTTATGTGTTGTTGCTCAGTCACAAAATTGTGTCTGACTCTTTGCAACACCATAGACTGCAGCATGCCAGGCTTTCCTGTCTCTCACCATCTCCTGGAATATGCTGAGATTCATGTCCACTGAGGCGGTAATGCTGTCTAATCATCTCATCCTCTCTTGCTTACTTCTCCTCCTGCCTTCAATCTGTCCCAACAATCAGAATCTTTCTCAATGAATCGACTCTTCACATCAGTTGCCCAAAGTATTGGAGCTTCAGCTTCAGCAACAGTCCTTCCAATGAATATTCAGGGTTGATTTCCTTTAGGATTGACTGATTTGAGTTCCTTGCAGTCGAAGAGACACTCAAGAGTCTTCTCCAACATCACAGTTTGAAAGTATCAAATCTTCGGCACTCAGCCTTCTTTATGGTCCAGCTCTCACATCTGCGCATGACTACTGGAAAGACCATAGCTTTGACTATACAGAACTTCATCAGCAAAGTGATGTCTTTGCTTTTTAGCACACTATCTAGGTTTGTAATAACTTTTCTGCCAAGAATCAATTGTCTTTTAATTTCATGCAGTCACCATCCAAGAATAGGAAATCTGTGACTGCTTCCACATACTCCCCTTCTATTTCCTGTGAAATTATCAGACCAGATGCCATGATCTATGTTTTTTAATATTGATGCATGCTTATATTTAGTATGTATATATTAGATATGTTCATGAACATGTTTATGTGTGTTATATACTATGTTTATGTGCTATAATATGTTTATATTATGCAATATATAACAGCATAACAAATAAACAGTAAAATCCAATGGTGTCAGAAAGCAGATATAAGATATTTGAAAGTTATTTTATAATACTCAAGAAAGTATATGCATAAACAAAAAAAAATAGCATTATCCAAACAAACATAACTCAATCTAACTTTCATATAATTACATGCATACTTATCTGTCTTTTCCTTGGCCTTTACAAGTGGGTATGGCTTACTGTCTTTTGAATAAAATTTATTTTTGGCAAATATTTTATACATGAGATTTGGTTTATTTTCATAAAATTAAAATTTAAAGACCACGTCTTTCCATGATTGTTTTGATGCCTGTAACTTCCAAATGAAGGAAATGCTTTCACCATATGGATGGGATAAAAATGCCATCTGTACCCTGCATGGGGCCTCATACATACTAAATATTGGGATAGCTTTTCAATAACACTTCTCCAAATTGAAAAGTAATATAAAGGGATACTCTATATATATTCAAATTATTATTACCATGAAGCTGCCAGGATATAATATGCAAATATTCAAAACATAAGTATATTAGAAAATATTCCTTTGTAAAACTGATGAGATTATCAGAACTGTAGATTTAAATATAAGCAGAATTTTAAATTAATTCATAATATATAAATTAGCTTCCAATTAAAATAAATAAATTTGTATTAAATAAAAATAAATCTGGTTAGAAAAAAGCATTATTATATTAAGTATACAGGTAGATATTTCAAATGTCATTTTGAAAAGGAAATTCATTCTACATTTTGTATGGTAGAATCAACATCATTATCACTATTTGTTTCTTATTCCCTAAATAGAGACACTTAGCTATTATTTGCTGCAAACCATGAAATTAATTCGTTTTTACCTTAAGGTACAAAATTTAGATGCAAAGCAATAGAGTGAGGTTTCTTCCTTCAGATATATTTACATTTCTTATAATAACTTGATTCTATCTAATGAATAGCACATAAGTAGTTAGAAATTACTAATAACAGTACTGTGAAATTATAAACAAAGAAAACACAATCATTCCTCTAGCCCTCTCTCTCTATCTCTCACACACATGGAAAATGTCTGCATTTCTAAGGTATAATTAGGACTGGCTTTATGAGCAGACAAGTAAATATGAAAAATATTTTAAAGAACTCTATGTGCTCCTTTTTCTTAGTCATCAAATGCTTTGTCTCAAGACTGGCTTTGTGTTTACAAATAAAGATTTATTTCTATGAGATTAAGCAAGAAGTTGATTTATTAGTAACATATATTAACTATTATCATCATAAAAACAGTAAAATAATTTCTTATGAAAGATGTCTTATGGGCAGCAAACGGGATATAGGATGAGGAGCAGACTCAATGTTAGATTAAGTGCTCTCAAATGCCTTCAAGTAGCAAAATGAGCATATGTTTATCTGCTGCCTTTTTTTTTTTTTTCTCTAAGTAATGGGGATTGAGTTTCCTAAAACTAAGTGAATATTTATATGTGTCAAAACACTAGTTTCAAACACATATGTATACCTATGGGAAATTCATGTTGATGTATGGCTGAAGTCAAACCAATATTGTAAAGCAATTATGCTTCAATAAAAAATAAATACATTTTTAAAGGTGCAAAACTATTGTTGTTACAGTGGAATACTTAGATGTATGTGTGCTAAGTAGTTTCAGTTGTGTCTGAATCTTTGAGACCCCATAGACTGTAGACTGCCAGGCTCCTCTGACTGTGGGATTCCTCAGGCAAAAATACTAGAGTGAGTTGCCTGCCCTCTTCCAGGAGCTCTTCCTAAACCAGGGATTGAATCCTCATCTCTGAGTCTCCTGCATTGCAAGTGGATTCTTCACTGTGAGCCACCAAGGAAGCATATGTGTGATCTTACCCTTATGGAAACCATGGCCAGAGATGTTCTATTAAGAACATCTCTGTTTAAGAAACAAAACCACAAATTGGATTCTACATCAGTGACAATTATATTTAACTATCTTTGGTTTTTCTAAGACATCCATGTTCAGAAATGGAAGAAGAATTAAAGAAATAAAATCAATATGGTATACACCAACTTAAGCTTTTCTATTATTTTGAAAAGTTGAAAGTCTATACTTTCAATAATCATAAGTTGCTTATTTTGTTTTTATACCTATATAATTCTAGAGGAATTCCATAGACAGAGGAGTTAGGGAGCCTATAGTCCATAAGATTATGTAAAGTCTGACACGACTGAAGCTACTGAGCATGTATTTTATTCCTATATCATTTCATTGATCTCTCTGTTCTCTTCAAATTCATAAGTAGCGGACACAGTTTTAATCTTAGTTACAATTAAGCATACCTGCACATATATAAATACATCTATGTATGTACACATATATATGTTCTTAACTTAAATTTATTTTTTTCACCTCAGCTAACTAAAGTTTATAGGTAATTTTTGAAACATTAAATCTGATTGTAACATGATTTTCCTCTATTTTCACTAAAAGGAAAAAAAATGTACATGTTGATTTGTAACTCTATTCTGCCCCTGTGCTGATATCTTTTTCTAGTTTTTGTTATGTAGTCACAAGGTTACCACAAAGTGACATGAAAATTGTATTAAAATAATAAAGCCAATAATTCAGAGTAAATGGTTTAGGAGTCCTGCTTGAATACCTTTCAAATTTGTTCATGAATAAAGAACCTTATTTTATTGGACTAAATATATTCTCAAAATCTAAAAATTTATTCACATTGACACTGTGAATTATTTTCTAAGTTCAGTAATTTTGATGCCTGTCTTGATTTGTAAATCAGCATATTGTTGCCTAAGCATGCACAAGATATTATGTGCATTGTAAAATGAGCAGTACATGATTTTCTGTACTGTTGTTCTTAATGAGAGAATACAGAGTTATTCAGAGAGCTACAATTGTGAAATAAATAGTTTCTCTGCTGACCTAGAGTAATCGATGCTCTATCTCAACTGAGTTGACGCACATTAAAATTATGGGAGTTAAGTTTCAATATTTAAGTAACTACTGCTACCACTGTAAACTGCCTGGAACTTTACAATTTATTTATCTTGCATAGCTCTTTTAATTATCTTTAAAACATTATGAATAATAACATTAAAATAAATCCATAAACATTTAAAAGTTTATAATATAGTTTTTAAGGTTGTATTTTTAAGATATATAGAATAAATATGATATACTTCTATATATATATAAAATTTATGTAGGTAAAACAAGTTATTTAAATGTTAGGACTACCTCTGGGTTTTAGTTAAATATAAAAATCTATACATTTGTAAAAATATTAACCTTAGAATATTTAAATCTTAAAGATAAATATTTTGAAGATGGAAATATCAAAGAGGGATACATTAGATGATTGGAATTGACATATATATATATATATACACACACACACACACACGCACACAATATAAGTACATATAATATATGTATATATACAATATATGTATATATATATAATACCTGTATATGTATACATACATACATATATACACACATACACATACACACATATATATAGAATAGATAACTAATAAGGACCTGCTGTATAGCACAGGGAACTCTATTCAATACTCTGTAGACCTATATGGAAAAGAATCTAAAACAGACTGATATTCACTTTGCTATATACCTGAAAACAATACAAAATTGTAAATCAACTATACACCAATTTAAAAAAAGAACATAGTGAAAATCTCTTTCAAACTTCTGAAATGAACATTGAAATCTGATCTATAGCTAATGTGTATAAATATATAGTTATTGTTAATAAAGAATAATTGAGATGATAATATATGAATCTTGCCCTACATGTAGCTTTGGAGATTTGATTTGAAATAGATTGTGAAGCAAATGACAACCTGAAAGTGCATTCAATAGGAAGTTATAAGCTCTTTCTATGTTTTATATAATTTATTAATATTTTCCTTGGAAACATATGGACAATTTAAAAGTGCGATTTAGACTTAGGGTGCAAATAAAAATAACACTAGATTTCAGAATAAGATTCATTTCTTTCCCACTTTTATGTGTACCATCTTACAACATAATTACTTTGGGTTACATAAAGTATATTTAAATTAAATCAACTTGAATCACATTGAAAGACAAGAAATGCTACTGTATATTTTTGTCGCTATTTTTGTCAGTATCCAGACCAAGGTAGTTATTTTAAATCAAGAATAAAAGCATCTAAGTCCTTGGTGGGGTGGTGGGGGGTGGGGAGGGAAGTATAACCTTGTATTGTAAATGCTAACCAAGAAAACAGGAGTGTGATGGAAGAAGCACGGATTATTTTAAATTGCTGAAAAGCATCAACTAGCAATTATTGAAGACCATGTACACACACACTAAGTATGAAGGCAATGGCATACATATATATTTAAATAAAATCACTCAATTTTAAGTGGAGCAATACAATAATTTGAATTATATTTTTAAAGACACATAAGAGTCGGACACAACTGAAGCGACTTAGCAGCAGCAGCAGCAGAGTCAGAATAAGGGCTTCCTAGGTGAAGCAGTGGTTAAAAAAAAAAAATCTGCTTGCCAATACAGAAGANACACACACACACATATATATAGACTAGATAACTAATAAGGACCTGCTGTATAGCACAGGGAACTCTATTCAATACTCTGTAGACCTATATGGAAAAGAATCTAAAACAGACTGATATTCACTTTGCTATATACCTGAAAACAATACAAAATTGTAAATCAACTATACACCAATTTAAAAAAAGAACATAGTGAAAATCTCTTTCAAACTTCTGAAATGAACATTGAAATCTGATCTATAGCTAATGTGTATAAATATATAGTTATTGTTAATAAAGAATAATTGAGATGATAATATATGAATCTTGCCCTACATGTAGCTTTGGAGATTTGATTTGAAATAGATTGTGAAGCAAATGACAACCTGAAAGTGCATTCAATAGGAAGTTATAAGCTCTTTCTATGTTTTATATAATTTATTAATATTTTCCTTGGAAACATATGGACAATTTAAAAGTGCGATTTAGACTTAGGGTGCAAATAAAAATAACACTAGATTTCAGAATAAGATTCATTTCTTTCCCACTTTTATGTGTACCATCTTACAACATAATTACTTTGGGTTACATAAAGTATATTTAAATTAAATCAACTTGAATCACATTGAAAGACAAGAAATGCTACTGTATATTTTTGTCGCTATTTTTGTCAGTATCCAGACCAAGGTAGTTATTTTAAATCAAGAATAAAAGCATCTAAGTCCTTGGTGGGGTGGTGGGGGGTGGGGAGGGAAGTATAACCTTGTATTGTAAATGCTAACCAAGAAAACAGGAGTGTGATGGAAGAAGCACGGATTATTTTAAATTGCTGAAAAGCATCAACTAGCAATTATTGAAGACCATGTACACACACACTAAGTATGAAGGCAATGGCATACATATACATTTAAATAAAATCACTCAATTTTAAGTGGAGCAATACAATAATTTGAATTATATTTTTAAAGACACATAAGAGTCGGACACAACTGAAGCGACTTAGCAGCAGCAGCAGCAGCAGAGTCAGAATAAGGGCTTCCTAGGTGAAGCAGTGGTTAAAAAAAAAAATCTGCTTGCCAATACAGAAGACTCGGGATAAGAGGATTTGATCCCTGGTTTGGGAAGATATCCTGGAGTGAAAAATGGCAACCCACTTCAGTATTCTAAGCTGGAAAATTCCATGGGCAGAGGAACCTGGCAGGCTATAGTCCATGGGTAGGAAAGAACAGGACACTACCAAGCAACCGAACATGCGCATACACACAGAGTCAGAATAAGGTAATGTCAGCTTTAAAACAAATTAAATTTAAATAATATCATATAAGAAACGAATCGCCAGTCTAGGTTCGATGCAGGGTGCAGGATGCTTGGGGCTGGTGCACTGGGATAACCCAGAGGGTGTTGTGGGGAGGGGGGTTCGGGATTGGGAACACTTGTACACCCGTGGCAGATTCATGCAGATGTGTGGCAAAACCAATACAATATTGTAAAGTAAAATAATAATAATAATAAATAAATTTGAAAAATTTTTAAAAAGAAAAAAAATCTTGTATGCCCTTTTATTTAGACACACATTTTAACAGAAACATGACAATTTTTCATCCCTGTATATCTATACATGATGATAAATTTTAAATATATAAAGCTCATCTGAACTATATCCAATTTCTAGGATTCATGTTTAAAAATCTTCTCATTCAATGAAATCTCAAAGATAATGCAAAACATCCTAGAACACAGATAATATTAATTTGAAGTACAAGCAGTAGATCAATGTACTATCTATTTACTACACTGAGTTTTTATTCCAACATATACCATGAGCTCTTTTAACTCTGAGCAAGTACTTTGGTTCTTTTCTGATAAAGTAGCTGAGTGAATAATTTGTTTCATGCCTGTTGGGGATAGATTTGGATGCTTACTCCTGGAGCTAAGGAGTGAAATTTTTATAGTACTTATTTTTAATGTTCTAATATCTTTAAGAGTTTAGTTTTAATGGTTTTCTCAGTCACTAAGGTACTGGGGCCACCTTCACTTCTGAATGTGGATATATAAATACAGATTACTAGGTTCCACATTAGTCCTGAATCAGAATCTCTGGCTTCTGAGAAGGCATTTTGAAAATGCTTTCCTGGGATTCTTGGTTTGAGAACCACTACCTTATTTAAGAACATTAGAATGCTTTACAGGTTTCATAAATATCAGTTAAGCAGAATCAAATAATTCTAAGTAACTTTCCCAGGTAACAGTACATAGTATGTGTAGCAAAGTGTCTCAAATCAGTTTTGCTCAAGAAATCAGACATCCCTGCAGCACTGAACAATTACATAACTATGGGAAAATCATATATCTACAGATAGAAAGAATATTATCTGCCTCTATTTTTTAAAACAGAATGCAATGAAATGTCTGAAGTATCTGATATATGGTAGATGCTCAGTAAGTAATTATTATCATCAAAAGCATCATGATTAGCTTTCCAGTCCTAACTCCAGCTCTTCTGTAGAAGTGCAGCTATGCTTCCTTCCCTCATGTTCACCATCTACTGACTTAGCTGCTCCTACTGTCGTTTATTTAATTACGCATGTGAATAATTTTACCTTCATTATAGAAAATAAGAAGTTACATTTATAAGAATATAATGTTAACATATGTAAGCAAGCGTATGTACTCAAAAATATAATTTTTAATATAAATTTATTTTAATTGGAGGCTAATTACTTTGCAATATTGTATTGGTTTTGCCATACATCAACATGAATC